>JAJKFI010018041.1:0-25328 GCA_029204185.1 Lerista edwardsae | reverse complement strand
AGATAGATAGATAGATAGATAGATAGATAGATAGATAGATAGATAGATAGATAGATAGATAGATAGATAGAGTCAAATCCAACCCTCTGTATTGGCTGGATTCCCTGTCTCCAATTAATGCCCATCAAGTCTTCTCTTAAAAAACTCCAGAGAGCTTTTTTTCTGACTGTCTTGTCAGCACTGTGCATCTAGACATATAGACCCAAAATCCTAACCCAAATCCTAACCAAATCCTAACCAAAGTTCAAGCACTGACATAGTGGTGCCAATGGGGCATGTTCTGCACTTTTCAGTGGAGCTGTAGTCACGGAGGCCTCCTCAAGGTAAGGGAAGGTTTGTTTCCTTACCTCTTAGCTGCTTTGCCAGTGCTGGAAAGTTGGTTAGGATTGCATCCTTAGAGAATTCGTAATTTGCCAGGCTCTCTAACTATCAATTACGGCTGAGAAGACACTATAATTGTGGCAACATTTTTTTAAAGGTTAAAAAAGAAACCAGACCAGATTTAGCAGACCAATAAGGGTTCTAAGCATTCCTACTAAATGTGTATAATAGTCCTCTTCTTACGCATCTGTTGGCACAGATGGATGAAACAGATATAATGGGATAAGCAGAGTTCTGAAAACGATACTCTTATATAGATCATTGTTTTGAGCTTGACTGCTTACTAATGAAAAACCCAAGACCTTATTTGATACCCATGCGACTTCAAAGGGCACCGCTCTAGGGGATCAGATAAGGCTATGGGAGAAATTGGCAACCACCACAGTAGAGAGAACACAGTTGCACCCGAGTCAGTTAGCTCTACTGATAGCTCTGGCCCAGTGCATTCTGGAACAGTTAGTACATTGTCCAACTGCTTTTCTATGGAAATTTAGCCAATTTGTCTCATGATACCAACATTACTTAATCTCTTTTTAAACTTTTAAAGTAAATACGTGGATGATTAAAAAATGCACATGCCAAATACATCAAGCAGCTTGATCCTAAATGTGGGTCACCTGGTGGGCCGCTGTGAGATACAGGAAGCTGGACTAGATGGGCCTTTGATCCAGCAGGGCTCTTCTTATGTTCTTTAATGTTTACAGCGTTCAGTGGGACTTAGGTTCTAGTGCAGTGTTCTTCAACTTGTGGGTCGGAACCCCAGTGGGGTTATGAAGCCACATTTTGGGGGTTGTGGCAAACTTTCAATGCCTGTGCCAGAGAGGACTTGACTCCAATCCAATAATGGTTCTTGCCTTACCAAAGCTTAGTTCTTGATATAATCTTGCACAGCTTCTTCTTGCAGTCTTACCCTGCAGCTCTAAGGCCAGCTCTACCTCAAATCTGATGCCCACCAAAAGTGAAGTTATGGCCAGAATTGCCATCATTGTGACACCAGAGCCTGCTGTTGGGTTATTTCTCACCCATTTTCCAGTAGTGAAGTGAATCAGAAAGGAAAAAAAAGCCTATTTACAACCTTGATACAAGGAAAACAGCCTCCCCTTTCCAGCTTCCCAGCTATATTTCCCAGCTATATTTTCAATATAGCTTCCCTGGGTGCTTCGCGACCCAACTGAAATTGGCTCGTGACCCACTGGTGGGTCCCCACCCACAGCTTGGGAACCAATGATTTATTTATTTATTTATTTATTTATTTATTTATTGGGGTCACAGCATGAAAAAGATTGAAGACCACTGTCCTAGTGAATGTCCTTATGTTTATGTGTATTGTAAGCATAGATTTTTAATTCTGCTTTTCCAAAGATGACAAAATGCAAACAATATACTGTGTTGGCAATAATTAAAACCTGCTAAAATAGCCAAGTATTATTGCCTCGTTATTTCAGGGGTGGGGCCGAGTGCACTGCTCACAACCAGCCAATGAATTCCTGTTTGGGGGGGGGAGGGTTCCAGCTTACAACTTGGTTTTAGATTATTAACATACCGGTTTTAAAATCTGGAGCTATTTTGTACCGTCTTTAAGTAGATTGTGTACTATTTCTTTGTCAAACCTTCAAAAGCTCCAACTCAGGAAGACTGTTGTCAGTACCAAAATTGCCATTGCCATTTGATCATTTCAGGTGCCGTTGTGGTACAAGGAGATGTAAGCAGTGATGTCATGCAGGGGGTACGCGAGTACCGGTTTCTAGGATTACGGCTGGCCCCGCCCATTCGCCCGCCCACTCGTCGACTCCGCCCCCTGCAACATTTGAATTTCCTGCACGCTTGAGTTGCCTGCACGTTCTCAGAGCCAGGCAGGCAGGCAGGCAGCAAGCGGAGCCTTGCCTTGCCTTGCCACTGAAAAATGAGCTGCTCTGGGGTTTTGGAACTGTTGGGTCACTTTAACATGATGCCAGGCCTCCTTAACATGTTTTGGGGGTGCTGTGGAATACTGTTGCAACTGTTGGGTCAGTTTAAAATAGTCTGAGCAAGAAGGTTAGATAACAGGAGAGGACATGCCTTAAGAATTAATAGGAGCCAAATGAAGCCAGGGGGCGGGCTTAGCAGCCATGTTAGTTGACTCAAAACAATCCTTATTCCAAGCATTTCAGATTGCTTTGCTCGTACTGTTTAGGACTGAATAGTTTACTCCTGAAATAAAAACTTACGAAAATAAAAACGTGTGATCGTGTAGAAACATTATTGGTAACCTTATTATGAGTTAATATGCAATTACAAGGTGAAATTCCTCATAATTATATTGCTGAACATACCGGACGAAATGCTGTCTATTTTAACTCAGATTGCACTATTTTGACAGACTTTACTGAAATCTACACAAGCAGAAATAAAGTGTGAACGGGAAGGAAAGCAAAAAAAGGGGAGGGTGGGCAAAAATTAGATAAATATATAGGAAAATTACATTTAAATCTCTTCATAACACAAGTAGTTGTCAATATGAGAGTAATTCTTTTTTACTTCTAGACTATAAAGAGTATTTTTTTTAAACTTCTACACTCACCCCCCACCCCTAAAACAAATTCTGTTAATGTTCAGAATTTCGAAAATATTACAGTAGAAAATGGAAGGCGGGGAAAAAATGTGTAAACGGGAAGGGGGAAAAAAGGAGGGGGAAAATATTTTATTTTTTTTACCTTCTAGACCATTAACAATGGGTGTCAGAAAATGGTGAATAAGACTGCTAGGAACAACAAGAAATTACACAGCTTCAAAAATAATGCACTCACTGAATGGTAGTTTTATTGAACCAATGTAATGTGAATATATGAATCCTTCCGTGGAAATTAAATCCCATTTTTTGTACAGCGATTCGCACACCCGTATGCAGAACACGCAGGCATGATTAAAGAGGTTGAGATTAACTTTTACAAACGTGCAGGGAGATTTTTATTCGTGAATTCGCAGCAATCCTCCTCCTTGGCGGGAATGATCTGAGTCAGCCATATTTGTTGACCCATGGCTTCAAGAAAATGATGTCATGTCCTCTCCTGTTATCTTACCTTCATGAGTCTGAGGCCTCAAAAAGGGCTTTTTTCATGTCACTTCCTGCCACGACATCATTTCCGGCTTATGACGTCAGTTCCGGTGGGCGGGTCCCGACACGTGTCAATCAAAGTGAGTACCTGTTCTTAAATCATTTAGATGACACCACTGGATGTAAGGTAAAGGTAACGGTTTCCCCACGACCTAGTCTAGTCGTGACCGACTGTAGGGGGCGGTGCTCATCTCCGTTTCTAAGCCTGTAGAGCCGGCGTTTGTCCAAGGACAAGCTTCCGTGGTCATGTGGACAGCATTACTAAACGCCGTAGCGCACAGAATGCCGTTACCTTCCCACCGAACTGGTACCTATTTATCTACTTGCATTTTTTACGTGCTTTCGAACTGCTAGATTGGCAGGGGCTGGGACAAGCAATGGGAGCTCACACTGTCGCATGGTCTTGAACTCCCAACCTTCCGGTCAGAAAGCCCAGCAGCAGCAGTTTAACCTATAGCACCACCACGGCAGCAAAAAACACTGGAGAATGGCCATATTTCTGCATGATGCCAGCAGAAACAGGACTGCTCCAATGGTTCTTAAGTGGTTGAAGATGATAATAGTACTGGAGTTTTATAGAACACTAATGGTCCAATCCTAAAGGTGACAAAACAAGCATTCCAGCGGCTCTAGGCACTTTTTGGCTAGCACAAAAGGTGATAAACTGGCCACCATGGCAAGTGGTGGATCAGCTGGCACAGCATGCCACTGGACTCTGAACACCCCAATAAGCAGTTATTAATGAGACATCTACAAGGCAGTTCAAAGCCCTACTATCTCCGCTCATTTTCTAAAGTTAATTATTAGGCATTATTAGAACCGTATTTATGTATAAGGCATCATTTTCAGAGACAAATCAACACAAGAGTATACAGCTATTCACACATTACATTGTACATGCATCTAGGTTTCTATGTGTGCGCACATGTGCATTACTTCTATATTTCTAAAGCAAACATGGGGACGAAATCTCATGGAAATGTAGAGTACAGAAGATCATACGTATTGATTGGTCCATTAATGTTGTCTTCAGACTGTGTTCAGGATGCATGTGCTGCTTGTACTAAAATATTTTGCAAAAATCATTTACAAATGAATTGATGAGCCTTAGTAGGTTAGACAGAACCAGTGGCGTCATCCTGGCTGAACAGCCCAGTACGCCGTTCCGCCAGTTCTGCGGATGGGCCCGGACTGCACCACCTCTCTCGAGGACGGGCGAGCTGCTCCTCTGCCCGCCCGCCCTCCCTGGAGTCCCGAATCGCTCTGAAATGGAGTGATTCGGGCGCTGTGAGGCACAGGGAGGCGTGGCTGCCCACCGCCATAGGGGCGGAGGGCTGTCAATCATCCGGACGTTCCAGTTCCTGCCGCCCGGATGACGTCTCTGGACAGAACCATGCCAGGATGGGAGCTTTTCCAGTTTGCTTTCCTCCAGTTACAGAGTCAATCTTCTGCAAGATCCACTTTGATGGGTTTATAGTGCTTTTCTAAAATTCATGAGCAGTTTATTCCTGAAAGTTACCTAGATCTGCTGCAGCTAAAACAACTACGCATCCAGTGGTGCTTGAGTTATTTATTTTATTGATTGATACTATTTATATAACACTTTTCAACAAAAAGTTCACAACGTGGTGTGGGCAGCAACAGAAATGGGGAGAAAATTAGTTTCCTGTCCCAAAAGGGCTCACAATCTAATGAAAAAGACAAGGGAAATACCAGCAACAACCACTAGGAGGCAAACTATGCTGGGATGAATAAAGGCAGCAGCTAAACATAGGACAACCAGGGCTTAAAAATGCCACCTTGCCTAGTTTGCAGAGATTAAAGACTTATAGATTGATTGTGCCATAAGCTTTTGACTAGAACCTATTTCATCAGTGCTGTCCTCACTTGCAAAACCATACATATATACAGTGATGTCATGCAGGGGGTACGCGGGGGTACGCGAGTACCGGTTTCTAGGATTATGGCTGGCCCCGCCCATTCGCCCGCCCACTCGTCGACTCTGCCCCCTGCAACGTTTGAATTTCCTGCATGTTTGAGTTGCCTGCATGTTCTCAGAGCCAGGCAGGCAGGCAGGCAGCAAGCGGAGCCTTGCCTTGCCTTGCCACTGAAAAATGAGCTGCTCTGGGGTTTTGGGACTGTTGGGTCACTTTAACATGAACCCAGGCCTCCTTAACATGTTCTGGGGGTGCTGTGGAATACTGTTGCAACTGTTGGGTCAGTTTAAAATTGTCTGAGGCATCAAAAAGGGCTTTTTTCATGTCCCTTCCTGCCCCGACATCACTTCCGGCTTATGACGTCACTTCCAGTGGGTGGGTCCCGACATGTGCCAATCAAAAGTGAGTACCTGTTATTAAATCATTTAGATGACACCACTGCATATATACATAGGTGTAGATAAATAAATGTAAACACAGCACTAATGGTATGAGGTGCATCCCATGAAATTTCTGTGCAAAGCTAAAATATATACAAGATATGGAAAAGTAACTTCAGTGTGAATTATACAGAACAAGCCAATTAATGATTACTCAGAACTATGACACACTGCGCTCAGTGAGGCTTAGTTCCCTGTAAATGTGTCAAAAGTTGCAGCTCAAGGCTAAGCTACATGTTACGATGACTGAAGTTTTAAAAGGTGTGCTTAAGTTCAGAAATGTTTCCTCTTTAACAAAAAGCAGCTATTAGCAGGGAAATAAGGTTTGGGATCATGGTGCACAAAAGTGCACCTCTTGAGCTATCTTCTTTGCCCAAATATTGCCCCAAATGTAATGAGAGGGTGATACAGAGGGAATGTTTTCACTGCACCATGCGTCACAATACTAATTTGGATCAGCTTCATTTGCTGCTGTTTTTTTCTTAAAGAAGATATTTTCCAGTCTAAGCACACCTTTGGAAATGCAATTGTTTTAACATGTTTTTGGTTTACAGTTAATCACACAAAGCACCAGATGGCAGCACTCTACAATGTTACAACTAAGGAACTTTGTTGTTGTTCCGTCACTAAATTGTGTCCGACTAGACTTGCCAGGTTTTCAAAATGACAATAACAGGGCAATCCTAGCGTGCCCTTTGCGTCAATGCGACGTAAGTGCATCAGCTCGCAGTGTCGGCTTCAGAGCACCGATGGTGAGCTTCCCTTGCACTGACCGAAGACGGTCGGTGCAAGGGATTCTCCATCCCATATCGGGACGGGGATTGGTGGGAGGGGGGAGGCGGGACTTGGGCGAGACCTGGGCAGGCTTGGGAGGTGGCCATACGGCCACCTCCTAAGCCCATCAGTGAGGCTGTGACACCCCAATTCGGGCCGTGTGGTCTTCTTGGATCTGCGCCCGCTGTTTAGCAGGCGCAGAACTGAGGAGCACATAGGGGAGGCTGGAGCCTCCCCTATGGTAAGTATCCTAAGCATACCTATGGTATGGTATCCTAAGCAGCGCTGGATATGGTGCTGGCCCGTCGGCCTCGCCAGTCTGGCGCTGCTTAGGATTGTGCCCTAAGGGACACACATGTTATCAGGAATCTACTTTCTATCAAACCACTCCATGGTTACTAGAAATAACATAAAAATTATGCAGTTAGCCATAGCGAGGCAGCAGCAAGCAGCAACAGCAGCAGAATTTTAGAATGGGGTTTTTAAAGTCCCATTCAACATTGATATGGAACATGATTTTTAAATCTTAAATACAGGAAATCACTTATAATAAGGGACACCTGGCAAGTCTATGTCCGACTCTTCGCGACCCCATGGACCACAGCACGCCAGGCCTCCCTGTCCTCCACTAGCTTCCGGAGTTCGCCCAATTTCATGTTCATTGCTTCGGTGACACTATCTAACCATCTCATCCTCTGCCGCCCCCTTCTCCTTTTGCCTTCAATCTTTCCCAGCATGAGGGTCTTTTCTAAAGAGTCCTCTCTTCTAGTGAGGTGGCCAAAGTATTTGAGCTTCAACTTCAGTATTTGTCCTTCCAGGGAGCAATCAGGCTTGACTTCCTGGAGGATTGCCCGATTGGATCTCCTTACAGTCCAGGGCACTACTCAGCTTCAAAAAAAAAAGTCAGTCAATATCAAAATAACACAATTTCACTGTAACCATCTTGAATAACAGTACAGTATAGTATTCTCCACTCTTTGTCTGCCTGCAATTTTCTTTGTCCCATTTTCCCTTTTCCTCTCCTCTTGAGAGAGGGATAAATGATTTTAGACTAGATTTCACAACTGCTGTGCATCAGCCGCAGCAGAAAAAGGAAGAGTAGCCAGCATTCAAAGTGACACCTGCAGGTTTTATATTTATGCACAGGGACTTCTCAGTTCCCATTTTAGTAGCAGCAGCATCTTGTGATACATCAAGGTTGACACCCAGAAGAAAAAAATGGCAGTTTTGTACCATCATGTAAGAAGTACTTTGTGCGTATGTATGGATCATTCTAACTTACGGATATGGACAGCTGGAGCAAAAGATACTCTTTTCAAACCTTTCTGTCCAGGAACAGACTCAGGGCGCAATCCTAACCTGGAGTTAGGTCGGCACACCTAGGCCAGACAAGTTTGGCTGGCAAAAGGGCCATTGTAAAGCACGTTTGGACCACTCTCAGAGTCAGAGAGGATTGCGCACGTCTGTGTGCTGGTGTCTCTAACTTCAACAGTGGTCCAAACATACTTTATGGTGGCCTTTGTGCGAGCCAAACTTTGCTGGCCTAACTCCAGGCTATGATTGCACCCTCAAAGTTGTGCTCTGGATCTACTATTATTATTGCCTGCCTTCCTTTAACCGGAGGGTTTGACTCCAGCAAAGGAGTTTTGCTTTCAAATGATCCACCAAAGAACAGTTTTGGGGATTTTGCAATTCTCTTGTGGCACACACAGAAAATGTTGGAAATAAATATGTTCAATTGTTATTGTTCCAACCTTCAGAGATTTTTATTTAAATAAGTATTACTGCACATCAATTTACAGTTTAACTTCATAATCAACCATCAATAACTTTTATATAGAATAAAGCAGGTAAATCTTATCATTGAAATATAAAATAATAAACACTTTACAAAATTATTATCTGTGAAGTTTCATCACGCAAAAGGATTTTTTTCTTAAATTCAAAAGACTTTTCATCTGTCCAAAAAGGTTCCTTCATGAAGAGGTTTCACTGGGACTTGGTTTCCAGTGTAGGAATATCTTCTGCAGATTACATTTCTCGGACACACAGGGAGAATCTGGCAGAAAAGTAATGGATTACTGACTACTAGTTACTGGAATACAGGCTTTTGCATAACAATCTGTTCCCTAGTGAAGCTTCTCCTGAGAACTCTTTTCTTAAATGGACTGTAGTAAGTTGCAGATCACTGTAGCTCTGAGCAGGCCCAGGTTGTCTGAAGCTTGCTTGGAAACTTCTGGGGAGCCCAATGGGGGCCAGGCAGAGCAGATTGGGTAGGCATTGGAAGAGAAATTGGGGCAAGACCAGGGAGAGAGGGTGGGAAAAAAGAAGAGGCTGAAGGAGAGGGGACCTCACACCAACCTGACCTTTGGGCGGAGGGGACTCGGAGAGCTGGAGCAGGACAACCAGGACCACAGAAGAAGAAAAGCTTCCCCAGATCCCCAGGGACCATGTTTTGTAAAGGCGGTACCCCAGAAGAACCCCTGTGAGGACAAGGGACTAGAGTAGCCATTTTCAACCACTGTGCCATGGTATGCCGCAAACGGTCCTCAGGTGTGCCGCAAGAATTTGGGAGAGGGTCATTGATTAGTAGGGCCATTGGGGGCTGTGTGTCCACTGGCAGCACAGTGTGCCTTGTCAATTGTCAAAAACTGATGCTGTGCCTTGACCATGTTGGAAATCACTGGGATAAAGTGACCACAAGTTGGAAACTTATTTTCCTCCATGAGTTTTCCAAGTTTCCCATGTCACACAGGCCTAACTGCCAAGGCATAGATACCAAATCTCCTACCATTTATGGAGCGAGAGAGAGGGAGAGAGGGAGAGAGAGAGACTTGAGAAATGAAGCAACATGCTGTTTGTATTTTGATCAGTCCAGCTGGGATAGTGTTTTAAGTTACATGAAAGATGAAAAAAGAAATCTGCATCTGCTGCCTCTATTTCGTGGTCCTTCACCCAACCTGAAGATGTGACTTGGTATGAGGGGTGGCTGCTGCACATGTGGCCCTATGTTGATTTTGGACCAGATCTAGTTGGTTGCTCGTGGCCCCTGGACAGAACATTGCATTGGCTCCTCCCGCTAATCCCTTGATGGCACGTTGGGTCCTTCCACCAGGACTGAGGATTCAGGGGTTGGCTTGGCCAGGTGGCATCTCTGATGGGTGTGGACCATCAGCCAGTGCCTGACTTGGGTGGCCTCCTACACCACCCCTGTCTCAAAACTTTCATCAAGACAGATGTATTTATATTGGTTATATTGTTAATTGCACAACTAGGTCAGGTGGTGAGTCTTTTTTAAAATGGCTGAATAGAAGTGGGAGGGACCACAAATTGGGACAAAACCACAGTTGGGGAGATGTTAGTACTTTGCTCTGCCAGTGTTTTGAGTCTGATTGTTCCCACTCCCACCCCACATGCTAATTTTAAATTTTTTTTAACTTAAGTTGAAGGGGAGATGCAGTAGCAAGATCATCTCCTGACCACTCTCCTCCTTTCCAGCAGTTGGAGTCTTCCAGCAGTCAGAGAGTGGAGAGAAGCCACTAAAATGGCCGTGGTGAGTTAGTTGTGTTTATGCAGAGTGTGCACAAGGAGGGAGAAAGGGGAGAGGAGGGGAAAGGTGGCAGCAGTTGTGGTGATGCGTGAGGGAGGAGGCAGGATGGGTGAGTGCAGCGGGGTAGCTAAGGAGATGCAGGGGGGACAATTGCACCAGGCAACAAGCTTCAGGGGAACGACACTAGTGGCCAAAATTATGAAAACCTTGGTAAGTATGAATAATACCATATAATTGTAAAGGTAATTTAATGCAGAATGCAATGAAACAAACCGCTTTAGAATATCTGCATTCTATCAAAAGTTATGCCCAATAATAATAATAATAATAATAATAATAATAATAATAATAATAATAGAAAACTATGATGTATTTATTTGCACAAATTATTTATGTAATAAATATTTACTTATTTATCCATCTTCTTATTTATTTACATAATTTTGATTTTGGTGTATCTGGGGGCTAGAAAGCCTTTGTTGACCTGGGTTGCAGATTCCCAAGCTATGCCCCTTGGTGGGTGGTGAGGTGGCCCCCGCAGTGGTGGTGGTGGGCAGTGCTTGCAGTCCTCAGGAGTATGATCAATTTCAGAAATCTGATTCCATGTGAAAAGCTTTTGAAAGACTTACCTGACAGAGAAAATCAGGCTTGCTATCTACTGGAGGTAGCCTTCTCCAATAGTAGGCAATGGTGAAGATCGTCAGTCCCAGGAGACACACGGCAACAAACACACTGACAACTACAACAGCAGGACCAGGATCTTTGTTTTGCGCTGCATATAGATAAATAAGAACAGCTGCTGAAACAAGGCTCAGGAAAAAGAAAAGCAGTGAAAAAAATAGTAAAGTGCCCAAAGGCGTTATGAAACACAGGTGTGCCCTGGTGTCCACTGATTTGGTATCCGTGGTTTCAGTTATCCAGGAATACCATGGATACTGGGACACCTATTAAAATGATAGGGAAACACTAAACAAATCTCTTTTTTTCCCTTGCCCTTTCCCCTGTCTTCATAAGAACATAAGAAGAGCCCTGCTGGATCAGGCCAAAGGCCCATCTAGTCCAGCTTCCTGTATCTCACAGCGGCCCACCAGGTGCCCCAGGGAGGCATGAGACAACAAGATGCTTGCATCCTGTTGCCACTCCCTTGCACCCAGTACTCTGAAGTAGCCTACTACTAATGTAAGGAGGCTACAACCCATCATTACCTATAGCCCACAATGGACTTTTCTTCCAGAAATCCGTCCAATCCTCTCTTAAAGGCATCCAGACCAGATGCCATCACCACCTCCTGTGGCAAAGAGTTCCACAGATTAACTACCCTCTGGGTAAAAAAGTACTTCCTTTTATCTGTTTTAACTCTCCCAACCCTCAGTTTTAGCGGATGCCCCCTGGTTCTGGTGTTTTGAGAGAGGGAAAAGAACATCCCTTTATCAACTCTATCCCTTCCATGCATAATTTTGTATGTCTTCAAAAACGTATCCCCAGTATCCATGGTTTCAGATAACCACCGGAAGGGGGGTCCAGGATGGAACCCCAGCGGATACCAGGGCATGCCTGTAGATGTGGTTTAAGTAGGATCTTAGAGGTTGTCTGGATGAGTACAAATCCAGCTGTTGCTTGCACATCAGAAGGGTACACCAGTGTGATCTATGAGTTTTATATATTGAATGCAAAAAAATGTTATGCATCAGTAGCACCATCAATCAAAATGAGACAGTTTGCAGACAAGCAGAAGTGCTGGTTGGCACATGCACAATGATACAATGTTGCACAGTGTGCCCAATGTACACTGTGCACAGTGTTCCTGCTCAGTTGCTCCATGAAATGCCGGTTCCTTTATAAACATGTATATTTTGTTATGGACTGATTCATCTCTTGACATCACCAACAGAAACACAGGTAACAGCCATCAAGTTCAAATTGCCATCACCGCACATTTTCTAACTTGGAATTTATTGTACATAGGTGAATGATCTGTGAATGTTTTTTTACTCACACAGGAGGCATTTCCTCTTATTCAGCCACTGCAAAATTGCAATGTGTTCTACAGCATCTTCCCAAAGTTTTACAATTTGTTTTGCTTAGCTAAAATTAGAGGGGATTGTAGTCAGGCTAAAGAAGTCATAGCTAAAGAAGTGCAGGGGGTGCAATTGCACTGGGCAACAAGCTTGGGGGGGGCAACAAGCTAACACTAGTGGCCAAAATTGTGAAAATCTTGTTCAGTACGAATAATACCATCACGTTATATATCACTGAAAAGGTAATTTAATGCTGAATGCAACTAAACATACCGCATTGGAATATCTGTATTTTATCAAACGTTATGGCCAAAACCCTCAAGAAAATGAAAATACAACTGTGATGTCACTTCCTGTTGTGATGTCACTTCCAGGGCATCATTTTGCCTTCTGCACCGGGCTACACTTTCATGAGCTAGCTTTCATTAGCCTGTGATTGTAGTGCTTTTTGGAGATGCAGGCTCTGTCCTATACAGGGCTGAATGAATTGAAATGTTGAAGGGAAAAGTAGTGGGAAGCTCTTAATAAAATTTATGTCACAATCCCTGACTTCCCCTAATTGTAGTCAAATCATACTTCCACCCTCTTTGTAGCCTTCTAAAAAGAAAAGCCAACAGGACCATCACAAAGGGGTTTCTCACCCCCACTATGATTCAAACACTTGTTCAATGGAATGTTAAAACAGTAGGAATGTCAAGGAAAATAAATTCTGTAGTTGTAGGCTATAGTCAAAGGCCAGATTAGCCAACCGTGAGTATACACAGTAGTGTAGCTACCAGGGGGACAATATGGTAAATATTACAGGCACTGCAATGCGGTGTGTAAGCAACCCTTCCCACTCACTGTCGGAGCCCAGAATGCTGCCCAGAATGGCTCCAATGGCGACAAGGAGGGGCTGCGTACAAGGTGTGTTGGGGGCCCTGCAATACTTAATGTGCTGCTCCCTGTAGCTACACTACTGAGTACACACACTTGCACATGCACACACATAAACATGTTGCTGACTCAAAACTTGTATTTTCTGAGGTGAGGCCTGTTACTATCACATGACTGCTAACTGGGCAAGAGGCACTTTTTCCAAGCGTGTTCCTCTTATATTTAGCAGGGGAAGAGTAATTGTCCCTCTTCACCCCTGCGCAGCGTCTTTCAAGTGGCTGTAGCTGGTGGTCTGCCTTTTTTTTTAAGATTGTGAGCCCTTTGGGACAGGGAGCCATTTAACTTTATTATTACTATTTGCCTGTAAACCGCTTTGTGAACTTCGTGTTGAAAAGCGGTATATAAGTACCTGTTGATTGATTGATTGATTATTGATTGATTGATTGATTGATTGATTGATGACTGTCAATATTGAAAATGGGGGGACAATATTTACCATAAAAGGGTGGAGCCAGTACTGGGATCTGGGGATTGACTACCGGAACGCTGGGCGGGGCTTGGACGGGACTTACGCGTCATTGGCTGCCCGTCCATTCGGTCCGCAGCCCGTCCTGGCCTGGGGGGGGGGTGCTGGCTCACCGGAGGGACGGGTGGGGGGCGCGCCAGATGATCGGACAAGCAGTGATGGGGCGCGCTCCCCCGGAGAAGCCCGTGCGGCTGGCAGGCAGCCCAAGGAACGAAACAGGTGGGCTGCCAATCACGCGTAAGTCCCGCCCAGCGTTCCGCTAGTCAATCCCCAGATCCCATTACTGGGTGGAGCCCAGGAGCAGCTCCTACCTGGGCAAAGATAATCTTTGCCATCTGTCCACCTGACAAAAGAAGAAAGCTGAAAAGAACCAGGATTATTATGGGCAAATACATGCACACACCCACACACAAACAAAACACAGTTCACTTGTGCACAAGCAGAAAAAGAAGAAAGATGCTAAAGAGCAAAGAGCCAAAGATGATGGAGGCACTCAAGACATGACTCATATTACTGTGGAGGTGACAAATGCTCTACCTGGTGTACTTTAAACAAGACAGTCCCTTAAAATGACTTCCTGTAACACTAAGAAGTGTTCAGCTATCCATGTTCAAACTCACCTTGTTCCATCTCAACTTCAGGTAAAGTCAGTTCCTTTGTAGTGTTTGAAGACAGATGCTGCACCACGCAGGTGATGGGGTTCTCCCAGGCATCCTTGGAAGAGACATAGGTGAGATTGCTGACAACAGTCACTGTCTGGTTTGGGTGGTAGAAGGTGGACTGGCTTGGCTTTTTCAACAGGGGTTGGATGCCTTTCCAGGTGATCTGTGGAGCTGGTTTTCCTGTCACTGAGCAGCTGAGTTCCAGCAATTCGGTTTCTTCATTGTCTGGACTAGCAACGCGCTTCACATCCAATGTAGGTTCTGTTAGACCTTCAAAACAAAAGTAGTCCAAGAGTCATATCTGTGCTATTTTATCCTCCAACAGTTCAGGTCAGGGCTGTCAAACATAAGTCTGGATAAAGCCCTTGGAAGCTCTTTATCTGGCCCCCATTATAACTGGGCTCTCCCAGAGACATCCTTTCGACAATGCCCTGGGAGAGAGAGATGTTAGGAAGCTGCCAAAGGCCTAGAATGCTATGGGGGAAGGGGTAGACCAAGAGAGGTGAGAGAGGGAGACACAGCTGAGGTTCTGGGAGAGCCCAATTATCACAAAGGTCACCTTTCAGTAGCACCACTTCTGCTGATGTGTTACTTTGCGTGGCACTTCTCAATTGCTGAGCTGTGGAGTGATGCTGTGGCAGAAGCCGTTATGCTGAAAGGGGCCTGTGTGGTAATTGGGCTCTCTCATTGCTTGCAAATATGGTCAAAATGTGCACATTTTCTCTTCTGTCATTTCCAGCTAATGAGTTGCTATGTGAGCACCAAGTGCTTACTTCTGGCCATGATCTACTTAATGATGTCACTTCCTGCCTAATAATGTCACTACTCTCCTTCAGCAGGCACCATGAATGCTACTTGGCCCGTTGTATGAAATAAGGTAGCTTAGTTGGCTATCTTAAGAATAACAGCATCATTTTTCCAGCCATTTAGGCCAGGCCCAGCCATTAAAAGTGAAGGGGGAATCTGGGTTTGATTCACTGTGTCTGGAATTATGCTAGAGATGAGGCAGAAGGGGAAGGGTTCAGATTCAACCGCTGCCGTCGCCAGGTTGGACTGGGCAAGGCCACGCCCTGAAAACTGCTACCAGACAGTGCAGACACTATTGAGCTGGCTGGACCAATGGTCTGGGTACTGCAAGGCAGACTCCTATGAACTGCCTACTGACATCGATCTAGTCCTCTTTAGGCCGCATCAGGGTGCCATCCTAAGGCGCCCATTGTGCCAACACTACATCATAGCATCAGCACAACACACTTAGTGCCAATGCAGGGGTACCAATTGGCACCCCCACGTCGGCACTCGAGCAACAGGACAGGCACTGCCTGCAGTGCCCGTCCCATTGCATATGCGCTAAGCCTCGCTCGTGTCAGCCAAAACCAGCCAACGCAAGGGAGGCTCTGTTTCCAGGCGGACATGGCATTGGTAGGGGTGAGGGAGGTTGGGGGCGGGATGTGGGCGGGCTCCGGATTTGGCCATAAGGCTGAATCCTAAGCCTGTCTGGGAGGCCGCGCAGCCCCCAATTGGGGCCGTGCCATCTCCTCAGATATTTGCCTGCTGTTTAGCAAGCACAGATCCGAGTAGCGCATTGGGAAGGCTGGAGCCCCCCAACGGTAAGGGTGCGAAAGTGTCCTTGCCTCGGGGAGGCTCCAGCCTCCCCTACCCAGCTTAGGATATTGCTAGCCAGCCGGCCTCGCCATTCCGACGCTGGGTAGGATTGCGCTGTCTGTTGTTGTTTCTACCTTTAAGGAAACCAGGTATAACTCCTGCATGGTTCTTCCACCCAGACTCTTGGTCTGTGGCCTCTTCTAACTCCCTGTTTTGGCTTTTGTACAGGGGTCAGAGAACTACACCTGCCATAACTGTTTTGTTTTTTTTAGATTATGAGCCCTTTTGGGTCAGGGAGCCATTTAACTTTGTTAAATGTAAACTGCTTATTTAGTTTATTAAATGTAAACTAAATGTAAACTGCTTTGTGAACTCTTGTTCAAAAGCAATATACAAATACTGTTTGATTGATTGTTGATTGTTTGATTGATCAGTAGTGAACCAAGCTGGGTGTCTGCCTGGGGGATGAAGCAATAGTTTGGACAGGCATGCTGGCTGTTCCAGTTGTACCACACTTAGGGTTATCAGACATAAACTGGGGCAGAGTTTGCCTATCCCTTTAACCATTGTAGAGAAGAGGGAATTCAGGCAGGTGCAGCTCATCATGGAAGGGTTTCAAAAGCTGCACCTGCCAACATTCTCTCTGCTATACAATAGTTAAAGGTATAGGCACTCTGTCCCAGTTTGTATCTGGTAACCCTAACCATCCTGTGATACTGGCTCTCTCTTTTTTGATGTTTCAGTGCATTTTCAAAGTTCTTCTTGCCCTCCCCCTCCTCCCTTTGATGGTTTCTCCACAGAAGGAGATCAGTAATTATGCTACCTTGCTTCTACTGGCATCACCTGATTTCACCTGGGGATTCCAGGTGGAATGTCCCAGCCATTGTTATTCATGCAAACTGCTACACTGCAGTCTTTGAGGCGGCCTCTGTGACTGCCCCGCCCCAACTGCAGGAGGCAGCATAGGCAAGGCTACACAAGAGCAGGAAAGTTGAATAGAATTGGGCCCTTAATACAAGCTCTCTGTAGAAACTTCTCATAACCATGAAGTCAAAATAACTTCTTATACGTCTCCTCTAAATTGCTAATCAAAAGGAATGGGAAAGGACGGCAATGATTTGCAAAATGCACTGAGGGCACACACAGGCCGATCTCATTATCTGTCATTGCTCTTTCACTCATAATCGCACTCAGAGCACAAGCCTATGCTTGTCTGCTCAGAAGGAAGTCCCACTGCTTTAATGGAGCTTACTCTCAGGAAAGTGAGCATAGGATTGCAGCCTCACAAATGTGCAGAGTTCATTCTGCAGAATGGCTGCAGTAGACTGACAGGTCAAGCCTAGAGAATTCAAGTCTACTCAAAGATAAGTCCCACTGAGTTCCATGAGACCTACTCACAGGTAAGTGTGCATAGGTTTGCAGCCAGGCTGTTCTCCCTCTCAGTACCCAGCTTCTTCTTTAGCTCTCAAACAAGTACTTCTCAAAAGAGAAGCCAGAACAACGAGGACATTGCTAACAGCAATCTTCACTGCCATCTCCATTGCACTGCGATTTCACGATTCTCATTTTTCACTGGTTTTCCCCAGTGTGGACTGTGATGGTTTAACTGTGAAAATGACAACATTGTGTGAAACCCCAGTAAAGAATGAGGGAACTAATTATAGCAATCCTGGACTCAACACCTTATCTGGAAGTGCCCTTCACTCTTTTGCATGACACCATTTTAAAAATGCCCCCAGGAAGTCAGAGTTCGGACTCACAGTGAAACTGGAGCGCTGTGGCCGAATCTTAAATTACAGGCTCATTTTGTCTTCGTTCCCTGAAAAACGGAACATTGTTTGGTGGCCATATTATTTGTTTTTTAATAGCTGTGGCGGCAGGATGGACTGTGAAAGATTGTGAGTCCTTTTGGGACAGGGAACCATTTAACTTTATTATTACTATTTGCCTGTAAACCGCTTTGTGAACTTCGTGTTGAAAAGCGGTATATAAGTACCTGTTGACTGACTGACTGACTGAAACAAGGTGGAACCACAGAGTGGGGCAGGAAATCTTTGCCCCCACCATGGTTCTGATTCCAGTCACGCTGTCTCCACATTTCTTTGAACAGACAAGGAGGTGTCAATGAATAGCCAATGGTAGCATTTTTCCCCCATTCAAAATACTGCATGATGATCAATTCGGGATCAGAACTGCAGTGGGGGCAATATGCTAAAGCCCCTTATCTCCACTACAGTTCTACCCTGCTTTGTGCAGTCCCATCAGCTGCTTTTTGAAAAAAAGACTAGAAGATCACTAGGCATCATCACATATTTCAAACACAGGTATGCATAGGCTTACCATTCTGTAAACCTCAATGTTAGGAATGTTGGTCATTGCCTGTACAATCCTTAATGGCTGCTGAGTCATGGCCCAGAATGCCTTGTGGCAGCTGTGCAGAGTTGGAAGGCAGGAAGGAAGCAGTTAGCTGTGTTCCTTCCTGAGAAAGCGCATGGAAACCGTGCAAACAATCGTGAAGTGCCAAAGAAGGATTTTTGAAGCTAGCCTGGTGAGTTTAGTGGGACCACCATCATATATGTGGTTGGTCCTTTGCCAGAATGTTGTTACGTGGTGCATACCTGTAATGTGTGATTTCTCCCTAAGCTTTAAAACTTTGTCCCATGCGCAATAGTGGCTGTAAGTTGTTCAAGGTATATATCGTCACCCTTTCAAACCTTTTTGATTCTTCTACCATTTTCTTAATAAATATCTTCTTCCTTGAGGCACAAATTACAGAGGATTCCCAGTTGCTTACAACATAGAATCTTTTGCATACAGCATGTCTTTCTCACCCCAGCACACTCCTGCATTGCTTTGTGATTGCATTTTTGCATGGAATTGTGTGAAATGACTCCAGATTGACAGGTGCTCCAGGGAGATCACAGACCCATTTTTGAGATTGGATAACTTACTGTAGACTTTGAGGCAAGTCCTGCCTGGGATGGAACCCAAGGGAAAGGTATTGAAGATGCAGTTGTAACAGCCGTCATCCTTCAGTTGAACACCCAGGAAGGTGAGGGCCGAAATACTCAGCCCACTTTGGGAAATCTGCACGTGACTCTGGTCTTTGCCTAACACCTTAGAGCCATCAGCATCACTGTAAGTCGCTAGGTTGGTCTTCGCTTTTCCATTCTCCTTCTGCCAGGTCACTTGGACAACATCATAGCGTTTGGACAACTTGCACTGCAAAGTCACATTTTCTCCAACGGTGGCGATGTGAACGGTCTTGTGAATCACCTGTGTTGCACCTGCAAGCAGAACCCAGCAGTGACATAAGTTCTTCAGGCTATCTTATGAGTACATTTTTTTTTCACACAATAAAATAAACCCCACTTCTCTCATCAGCCACAGCAAACCCCTCAAACAAACCACAGCAGGGTATGTGTTCACGTTCTTCATCTCTCATACTGGAGTTCTAGATACTGGAATTTGAACATAAGAAGAGTCCTGCTGGATCAGGCCAAAGGTCCATCTAGCCCAGCTTCCTGTATCTCACAGTGGCCCACCAGATGCCTCAGGGAGCACACCTGACAACAAGGTACCTGTATCCTGTTGCCACTCCCTTGCACCTGGCATTCAGAGGTACTTTACGTCTAAAACCAGGAAGTTGCAAATGTCCATCATGGCTTGTAACATGAACTTTTCTTTCATAAAGCTATCCAATCCTTTTTTCGGAATCCAGGCTAGACAACATCACCACATCCTGGGGCAAGGAGTTCCACAGATTAATTATTTGCTGAGTAAAAAAGTATTTTCTTTTATCTGTTCTAACACTCCCAACACTCACTTTTAGTGAATGTCACCTGGTTCTGGTGTTGTGAGAGAGGGAAAAGAGAGAGGGAAAAGAGCATCCTCCTATCCACTCTATCCATCTCTTGCATAATTTTGTATGTTGGACAGGGCAATCCAAATCTTCCCCCTTGGGCCGACACGAGCCACTTGCATTGGCCCTGCACTGTTGCACATGCGCCATAAAGCGTGTGTGCATCAGCTCAAGGCACAAGGCACGCTGGGCCGACACAGATCCGAGCAGCCCCATCAGCCCGGCTGGGGTTTACGCTGGGGCAAGGGGACAAATGACCTTGGATCCAGTGGCCTCCCAACCTGCGCTGGCTATAGAACAGACCAGCTGGCCTACCTGTTCCAGCGCAGGTTAGGATTGTGGCCTCAATCAAGTGCCTGCTCAGGCACCTTTTTTCTAGCGCCCCAAACACTGTGAACTCATAAGGGAGTTGTCTCAGCCCAGTAATGATTTTGGTCACTTTATTCTGCACCTTTTCTAGTTCCACTATATCCTTTTTGAGATGTAACCAGCAGTGACGAACAGGGCTGCGATCGCGCCCATGGCAGGGCAATGAAACCGCACCCCTGGCACATTGCCCTGCCCCTGTCCGTCAGCCCGCCACGCCTCCCTGCGCCCGGAATCGCTCCGTTTTGGAGCAAAACGAGCACAGGGGCGGGCGGGCCAAAAAGCACACCGGCTCCTCCATGCGATGCTGCCTTGCCGCTGCCGGCGCCACCCCACTGCTGGCACCCATGGCTGCCGCCACCCCTGGCGACACCTTCCCTCCGCCCCTGGTGACCAGAACTGTACACAATACTAAAGATATGGGATTTATACAATGGCACAATAATATTGGCTGTTTTATTCTCAATCCCTTTTCTAAACAGAAATGACATATTCATATCATTGAGTTTTCCTAAGAACCCGTTCACTCAGATCACAATCCTATACTGTGGGCCTGCACCATATCCAGTGTAGTATCAGGGCAGCTGGAGCCTCCCCATGGCAAGGGAACATTTGTGCCCTTACCGTAGGGGAGGCTCCAGTCTCCCCTATGCGCTACTCGGATCTGCACCTGCTGATCTCTTGGGCCAGAGACACAGGAATGAGTCGTGACTTGTATAGACTCGAGACACAAAGACTCACATTTTTTGTGCCTGTGACTCAGTTTTCTCTGTGTATGTGTGCTGGATTACTTTTTTAGCTGCTTCCATGCTGCACAAAAGTTCTCATGAGCAATCTGGAAGCCGACATTCAGACTGATAGCAATGGGAGACATGGTGGGAGGAGAAAGTAGATGCTTCCAGGAGGCTGGGGCTGGGGGGTGGGTTGAGGGGAGGAGGAACCGGGGGGACCAGAAGGCAGGGACAGCCAAGACATGGAGAAGGGGGGCTCTTGGCCATCATGGAATGGACGATTGATTGGATAAATGATGGATGGCCTGATTTTTATTTCAGGATGAGGGAGATGGAAGAGCCCGATGGATGGATGGGCATGAGGGGGTTCCCTCCCCCCTTCTTCCCCTGGGGGTTCCCAGGGGAGGGAGATAGGAGCAAATGCCTGGATACAAGCCTGGGGAGGGGGCAAAGGAGGCAGTGAAACCAGGGGGGAGGCATTTCCATGCGACAGAAGAGGAACACTTTCTAAACTCATGGCTCAGTGGAATTGGAAGTTGTGATGTGAACAGAGGGGGTTGTTGCTGGGGTTCATATGGAACCCATGTTTTCCTGCACTGCTACACTCACTCAAATAACAGCACAGCATTTGTTTACAAAAATAAAATGGTGCTTGAAGTGAAGGACCTCAACACATTCCTGAGACGGGATGGGAACATCAGGAGAGTGTTAAATGAGATCTCTGACCCACACACCCTACCACCACCTCCCCTTTCTCTGTGGAGTTGCACAGACTCATGTCAAGACCTGCTTCTCTTGATGAATCGTGATTCAAGTTAACACGGCTCTATAAGTGACTCAAGACGAGTCACAAAGGCACACACTATGACTTGCAAGGCAACTCGAGTCACAGGCGTCACGGACTCGCGTGAGACTCAGGACTCAGGCTCAGCGACTGGAGCACATCC
This sequence comes from Lerista edwardsae, assembly GCA_029204185.1. Taxonomy (NCBI): domain Eukaryota; kingdom Metazoa; phylum Chordata; class Lepidosauria; order Squamata; family Scincidae; genus Lerista; species Lerista edwardsae. The sequence continues at coordinate 3,559 of JAJKFI010018041.1, read as the reverse complement.
ATGTTACCTACTTGTGTCATATGTTCCAGGTTTGAGCCTTGACATTGAAAAGAACTGCCAGGACTGAGCCATGGTACAAATGAAACTCTGCTCTCTCGGGGCCTGTTTGACACACTATGTTTCCATTGCATATTAGTTCAGGTCTATCAGTTTATCAGCTGGCAAATCCAGTCTGCAACAATACATCAGAATTTGATGCTACACAAAGAACGTCTGCCACTGTGGCTGCCATTTTCTCCCCCTCACTCAGCCTACCAGCATCCCCTGATCTGCTGCTGTTGACATACCATTCCCATCTCCCACTGATCAATGTAAACCCCTAACCAATTCCTGAGATAGGATTGTGCCACAGTATTCACTGCACAGATTCAATCACATTTCTGGTTGGTAGCATTTCAGTCAACCCATACATTTAATCAACAGGTGAAATCTTTACCTGCCACCGCAGTCCAGAGGGTGCAGATGAGAAGAGTGGCCGCGATCATCTTGCCTCCGTGATAACCTAAGAGCCTCTGCTCAGTTTGCATTTGGACTTTAAACATATTGCTGTACAGTTCTTTACGGTAAATTTACCGAGAAGTGAAAGGGACAGTGGCACTTCTTCTTTGAAACCCACGGTACTTTTGGTTACATAAGAGCTTTCAAAATCCCAAGAGAAATGCATGTATTTCTATCATTGCTTACAACTGTGATATTAAATGATGTATATATTTCATTCTTAGTCAGCTCTTCCTTAAGGAGCTCAGTGATGCATATGATCTCCTCCCCCCTCCCCCCATTATCTGATAAACCACCTTCCTCCATATGAGTCTACTCACATTCTGAGAACCTTTGGGGAGGATCTCTGGAGTGTCTTCAGTTTGTCCTGAGGTGTAACTTGTGAGGACAGGTGAAAGGGGCCTTCTCTGTGTTGCCCCCCCACCCCCGTGGAACTCTGTCCTTCAGGAGGTTCATCTGCTCTCTCCCTTTCACAGCTAACAATTGAACTTTTCCACTTCACTTTCTTAATTATGTTTCATTTAAAATAAGTGAAATATATGTTATCCTCTCAATAAAATATGCTTCCTGCTTCCTATTAGTGCTCCTACACACTTCCTGCTTCCTGTTAGTGGTTTCTCATGGCATAATCCTCAGGTTGTGGTAGGCCAGTGCAGGTCCCTGCATCAGCCCAGGAGTATGGCGGTTTATGACTATGGAGTCGGCTAGGCCAGCACAGTACTAGATGTCAGATCCAGGACTAGGTAAATTTATGCCGGCCTCATCAGGCCTGCTCAGGGGGTGGGAGAGTGTGGTGGGAAGGCATTCCAGTGGTGTGGAGGGGGCATTTCTGGGTATGGTAGGGCAGAACAGGAGGAGGAGGAGGACTAGGAGAGGGGTGGGATCAGCTGAGGGAGGACAGGCCCTACAGCCTTACACATACTGCTTGGATTTGCATCAGTCAGTTCACTAGCCCAGATCTAAGTAGCCCCATAGGGGTTGCTGAGGCATTCTTCAGGGTAATGACAAAAATATCCCTTTACCCCATGTTGCCTCTAGCCAGCATCAACCTTGCACCTATGTAAGTTCCAAACACTTGGTTTGGTCCTTTGCGTTGGGAACTGATTAGAGTTGGAATCGTGAGTACAGGACAGTAATCGAAGTCCAGATGGCACCCATCCAGAAACACATAATAGTTCAGAGTTATGTGTCTAATTGCCCAATCCGGTCCCCCCCCCACTCCATAGCATGCACCTATGAATATAATCAGATGACCACAAAGACCCGTAGACAATCAGGTGGCCTACTAGAAAGTAAGTAAAATCATAAAAACACTTTTTCACTTACCTTCTGGTAGGCCACCTGATTGTCTATGGGTCTTCTCAGACCCACTCCAGCTATTTTGCTGATATAAATCTGATGAAAGGGGCACATTGAGTTGGAAAATTGGGGATAGGATCTGGAGTGCACTTTTGCCACTGAGATCCACTCCTTTCAGGCTGCTCCCCACCCCTGCTCTGCCGTCCCCCATCCCCATCCTGAACCTCCCCCAGAACTTCCCCTCCTCACCCACGACCCACCCTTTCCCTACCTTACTTCTTCCAGTGTGGTCTGGGTTAGCACACATGGGGAGCTGCTGGGTTTTTTTTTTTTTAAATGCTGGAGGTTCCCTCGTGCTCGGCAGTGGCACATCATTTATGGCAGTGCCACACCCTTTACAGTAGTGGAACACGAGTTCCACTGTTGTGACTGCTTAATAGCATTGGGCCATTAGTCAGGGACTGAGGGTGCAATCCTAACCAACTTTCCAGCACCAGGGTAAGGGCAGTGCCCTTCCCTTGAGGAGGCCACCATGACAGTCCCCCAACTGCAGGATGCTGCACATGCCCCATTTACATAGCTATGTCAGTGCTGGAACCTTGGTTAGGATTGCGCCCTAACTTGCATTGTATCTGTAGGATTTCTAATAATAGTTCTGGGGGTTGCTTTGGATCAGGACCATGGAATTGGGTAGAGCCTCTTCTTCCGCACTGTGGTCCCAATCCAAATCACTCTCGGCAGCTTTTAGCAAAAGAAAAAGACATTGGGAGGTCCATTCACGAGCTTCTACTTCATGTGTCGTGCGGCCATCACTGCCTTACACCTGCAGCTGCTTAATCTCCCTGTGAGCCAGACAGTGAGAAACCAGAGAAGCTGAAGCCCAGCCACCACAACTCGTCTCAGTGGTGTTACACACAGTACGTGACACATGCCGTCCAGAGGTGCCTAACTGAACTCTAGCTGCAGAGCTCATTCTTCTGTAAAGCCACATGACTTCAATGTGCTATAAAAAGAAAAACCACGTTTCCTCACCAACCACTCTCTACCATGCGAGGGACGTTTCGGTTTGCTTTGAGTTGAGCAGGACTTCATTACTAGGAAGACAACACTGTCAGCACTTACAGTTTCTGGAAAGAGCATTTCTGGAAAGATTTTGTTCTACTTTCTTTTCAGTTTGTTTGCTTTTGCCCACTTGGACAGTTTGCAATGCTATACAACGTGAATAGTTTGCCACTTGTAGCATTTGCCCTCGTATGGTCTGGACGAAAAGCAAGAGGCAGATGTCACGTTACATACAGAATGAAAAAGAAACAGCAAAGAGCATTTGTTCTGCTTTCGATTCATTTTCTATTGTGTTGATTGTTTAGACAGGAGTTCTGTGACTTGCATTAGCAAACAAAACTCCAGGGTTGAAGTTTCGATCTCCTGACCCTTAAGGAATCCAAACAAACCACTATATCTGGGTTTTTTTTCCCCCCTCTTTATTCGAAAGCCATATTTTGAGCAACTGCGACCCCATTCTGAGTTTCCTTTTTTTGAAAGGCATGTCACTTATCTCTGTGGTAGCTGCAGCCAGGCTATGACGTGACCGGGAAATTTCTCAATGCAGTTTTGCTATCCTGTAAACAGTGTCAAATGGGATTTATCTTTTTAAACATTCCCAGCAGATTACTATTATTATTCTATTTCTAGATTACTACAAGGGAGGAAAACATTTTTTTTTTTTAAAAAGAAAAGAACCAAACAAAACCTGCCTGGAACC
>JAJKFI010018040.1:0-25335 GCA_029204185.1 Lerista edwardsae | reverse complement strand
AGATAGATAGATAGATAGATAGATAGATAGATAGATAGATAGATAGATAGATAGATAGATAGATAGATAGAGTCAAATCCAACCCTCTGTATTGGCTGGATTCCCTGTCTCCAATTAATGCCCATCAAGTCTTCTCTTAAAAAACTCCAGAGAGCTTTTTTTCTGACTGTCTTGTCAGCACTGTGCATCTAGACATATAGACCCAAAATCCTAACCCAAATCCTAACCAAATCCTAACCAAAGTTCAAGCACTGACATAGTGGTGCCAATGGGGCATGTTCTGCACTTTTCAGTGGAGCTGTAGTCACGGAGGCCTCCTCAAGGTAAGGGAAGGTTTGTTTCCTTACCTCTTAGCTGCTTTGCCAGTGCTGGAAAGTTGGTTAGGATTGCATCCTTAGAGAATTCGTAATTTGCCAGGCTCTCTAACTATCAATTACGGCTGAGAAGACACTATAATTGTGGCAACATTTTTTTAAAGGTTAAAAAAGAAACCAGACCAGATTTAGCAGACCAATAAGGGTTCTAAGCATTCCTACTAAATGTGTATAATAGTCCTCTTCTTACGCATCTGTTGGCACAGATGGATGAAACAGATATAATGGGATAAGCAGAGTTCTGAAAACGATACTCTTATATAGATCATTGTTTTGAGCTTGACTGCTTACTAATGAAAAACCCAAGACCTTATTTGATACCCATGCGACTTCAAAGGGCACCGCTCTAGGGGATCAGATAAGGCTATGGGAGAAATTGGCAACCACCACAGTAGAGAGAACACAGTTGCACCCGAGTCAGTTAGCTCTACTGATAGCTCTGGCCCAGTGCATTCTGGAACAGTTAGTACATTGTCCAACTGCTTTTCTATGGAAATTTAGCCAATTTGTCTCATGATACCAACATTACTTAATCTCTTTTTAAACTTTTAAAGTAAATACGTGGATGATTAAAAAATGCACATGCCAAATACATCAAGCAGCTTGATCCTAAATGTGGGTCACCTGGTGGGCCGCTGTGAGATACAGGAAGCTGGACTAGATGGGCCTTTGATCCAGCAGGGCTCTTCTTATGTTCTTTAATGTTTACAGCGTTCAGTGGGACTTAGGTTCTAGTGCAGTGTTCTTCAACTTGTGGGTCGGAACCCCAGTGGGGTTATGAAGCCACATTTTGGGGGTTGTGGCAAACTTTCAATGCCTGTGCCAGAGAGGACTTGACTCCAATCCAATAATGGTTCTTGCCTTACCAAAGCTTAGTTCTTGATATAATCTTGCACAGCTTCTTCTTGCAGTCTTACCCTGCAGCTCTAAGGCCAGCTCTACCTCAAATCTGATGCCCACCAAAAGTGAAGTTATGGCCAGAATTGCCATCATTGTGACACCAGAGCCTGCTGTTGGGTTATTTCTCACCCATTTTCCAGTAGTGAAGTGAATCAGAAAGGAAAAAAAAGCCTATTTACAACCTTGATACAAGGAAAACAGCCTCCCCTTTCCAGCTTCCCAGCTATATTTCCCAGCTATATTTTCAATATAGCTTCCCTGGGTGCTTCGCGACCCAACTGAAATTGGCTCGTGACCCACTGGTGGGTCCCCACCCACAGCTTGGGAACCAATGATTTATTTATTTATTTATTTATTTATTTATTTATTTATTGGGGTCACAGCATGAAAAAGATTGAAGACCACTGTCCTAGTGAATGTCCTTATGTTTATGTGTATTGTAAGCATAGATTTTTAATTCTGCTTTTCCAAAGATGACAAAATGCAAACAATATACTGTGTTGGCAATAATTAAAACCTGCTAAAATAGCCAAGTATTATTGCCTCGTTATTTCAGGGGTGGGGCCGAGTGCACTGCTCACAACCAGCCAATGAATTCCTGTTTGGGGGGGGGAGGGTTCCAGCTTACAACTTGGTTTTAGATTATTAACATACCGGTTTTAAAATCTGGAGCTATTTTGTACCGTCTTTAAGTAGATTGTGTACTATTTCTTTGTCAAACCTTCAAAAGCTCCAACTCAGGAAGACTGTTGTCAGTACCAAAATTGCCATTGCCATTTGATCATTTCAGGTGCCGTTGTGGTACAAGGAGATGTAAGCAGTGATGTCATGCAGGGGGTACGCGAGTACCGGTTTCTAGGATTACGGCTGGCCCCGCCCATTCGCCCGCCCACTCGTCGACTCCGCCCCCTGCAACATTTGAATTTCCTGCACGCTTGAGTTGCCTGCACGTTCTCAGAGCCAGGCAGGCAGGCAGGCAGCAAGCGGAGCCTTGCCTTGCCTTGCCACTGAAAAATGAGCTGCTCTGGGGTTTTGGAACTGTTGGGTCACTTTAACATGATGCCAGGCCTCCTTAACATGTTTTGGGGGTGCTGTGGAATACTGTTGCAACTGTTGGGTCAGTTTAAAATAGTCTGAGCAAGAAGGTTAGATAACAGGAGAGGACATGCCTTAAGAATTAATAGGAGCCAAATGAAGCCAGGGGGCGGGCTTAGCAGCCATGTTAGTTGACTCAAAACAATCCTTATTCCAAGCATTTCAGATTGCTTTGCTCGTACTGTTTAGGACTGAATAGTTTACTCCTGAAATAAAAACTTACGAAAATAAAAACGTGTGATCGTGTAGAAACATTATTGGTAACCTTATTATGAGTTAATATGCAATTACAAGGTGAAATTCCTCATAATTATATTGCTGAACATACCGGACGAAATGCTGTCTATTTTAACTCAGATTGCACTATTTTGACAGACTTTACTGAAATCTACACAAGCAGAAATAAAGTGTGAACGGGAAGGAAAGCAAAAAAAGGGGAGGGTGGGCAAAAATTAGATAAATATATAGGAAAATTACATTTAAATCTCTTCATAACACAAGTAGTTGTCAATATGAGAGTAATTCTTTTTTACTTCTAGACTATAAAGAGTATTTTTTTTAAACTTCTACACTCACCCCCCACCCCTAAAACAAATTCTGTTAATGTTCAGAATTTCGAAAATATTACAGTAGAAAATGGAAGGCGGGGAAAAAATGTGTAAACGGGAAGGGGGAAAAAAGGAGGGGGAAAATATTTTATTTTTTTTACCTTCTAGACCATTAACAATGGGTGTCAGAAAATGGTGAATAAGACTGCTAGGAACAACAAGAAATTACACAGCTTCAAAAATAATGCACTCACTGAATGGTAGTTTTATTGAACCAATGTAATGTGAATATATGAATCCTTCCGTGGAAATTAAATCCCATTTTTTGTACAGCGATTCGCACACCCGTATGCAGAACACGCAGGCATGATTAAAGAGGTTGAGATTAACTTTTACAAACGTGCAGGGAGATTTTTATTCGTGAATTCGCAGCAATCCTCCTCCTTGGCGGGAATGATCTGAGTCAGCCATATTTGTTGACCCATGGCTTCAAGAAAATGATGTCATGTCCTCTCCTGTTATCTTACCTTCATGAGTCTGAGGCCTCAAAAAGGGCTTTTTTCATGTCACTTCCTGCCACGACATCATTTCCGGCTTATGACGTCAGTTCCGGTGGGCGGGTCCCGACACGTGTCAATCAAAGTGAGTACCTGTTCTTAAATCATTTAGATGACACCACTGGATGTAAGGTAAAGGTAACGGTTTCCCCACGACCTAGTCTAGTCGTGACCGACTGTAGGGGGCGGTGCTCATCTCCGTTTCTAAGCCTGTAGAGCCGGCGTTTGTCCAAGGACAAGCTTCCGTGGTCATGTGGACAGCATTACTAAACGCCGTAGCGCACAGAATGCCGTTACCTTCCCACCGAACTGGTACCTATTTATCTACTTGCATTTTTTACGTGCTTTCGAACTGCTAGATTGGCAGGGGCTGGGACAAGCAATGGGAGCTCACACTGTCGCATGGTCTTGAACTCCCAACCTTCCGGTCAGAAAGCCCAGCAGCAGCAGTTTAACCTATAGCACCACCACGGCAGCAAAAAACACTGGAGAATGGCCATATTTCTGCATGATGCCAGCAGAAACAGGACTGCTCCAATGGTTCTTAAGTGGTTGAAGATGATAATAGTACTGGAGTTTTATAGAACACTAATGGTCCAATCCTAAAGGTGACAAAACAAGCATTCCAGCGGCTCTAGGCACTTTTTGGCTAGCACAAAAGGTGATAAACTGGCCACCATGGCAAGTGGTGGATCAGCTGGCACAGCATGCCACTGGACTCTGAACACCCCAATAAGCAGTTATTAATGAGACATCTACAAGGCAGTTCAAAGCCCTACTATCTCCGCTCATTTTCTAAAGTTAATTATTAGGCATTATTAGAACCGTATTTATGTATAAGGCATCATTTTCAGAGACAAATCAACACAAGAGTATACAGCTATTCACACATTACATTGTACATGCATCTAGGTTTCTATGTGTGCGCACATGTGCATTACTTCTATATTTCTAAAGCAAACATGGGGACGAAATCTCATGGAAATGTAGAGTACAGAAGATCATACGTATTGATTGGTCCATTAATGTTGTCTTCAGACTGTGTTCAGGATGCATGTGCTGCTTGTACTAAAATATTTTGCAAAAATCATTTACAAATGAATTGATGAGCCTTAGTAGGTTAGACAGAACCAGTGGCGTCATCCTGGCTGAACAGCCCAGTACGCCGTTCCGCCAGTTCTGCGGATGGGCCCGGACTGCACCACCTCTCTCGAGGACGGGCGAGCTGCTCCTCTGCCCGCCCGCCCTCCCTGGAGTCCCGAATCGCTCTGAAATGGAGTGATTCGGGCGCTGTGAGGCACAGGGAGGCGTGGCTGCCCACCGCCATAGGGGCGGAGGGCTGTCAATCATCCGGACGTTCCAGTTCCTGCCGCCCGGATGACGTCTCTGGACAGAACCATGCCAGGATGGGAGCTTTTCCAGTTTGCTTTCCTCCAGTTACAGAGTCAATCTTCTGCAAGATCCACTTTGATGGGTTTATAGTGCTTTTCTAAAATTCATGAGCAGTTTATTCCTGAAAGTTACCTAGATCTGCTGCAGCTAAAACAACTACGCATCCAGTGGTGCTTGAGTTATTTATTTTATTGATTGATACTATTTATATAACACTTTTCAACAAAAAGTTCACAACGTGGTGTGGGCAGCAACAGAAATGGGGAGAAAATTAGTTTCCTGTCCCAAAAGGGCTCACAATCTAATGAAAAAGACAAGGGAAATACCAGCAACAACCACTAGGAGGCAAACTATGCTGGGATGAATAAAGGCAGCAGCTAAACATAGGACAACCAGGGCTTAAAAATGCCACCTTGCCTAGTTTGCAGAGATTAAAGACTTATAGATTGATTGTGCCATAAGCTTTTGACTAGAACCTATTTCATCAGTGCTGTCCTCACTTGCAAAACCATACATATATACAGTGATGTCATGCAGGGGGTACGCGGGGGTACGCGAGTACCGGTTTCTAGGATTATGGCTGGCCCCGCCCATTCGCCCGCCCACTCGTCGACTCTGCCCCCTGCAACGTTTGAATTTCCTGCATGTTTGAGTTGCCTGCATGTTCTCAGAGCCAGGCAGGCAGGCAGGCAGCAAGCGGAGCCTTGCCTTGCCTTGCCACTGAAAAATGAGCTGCTCTGGGGTTTTGGGACTGTTGGGTCACTTTAACATGATGCCAGGCCTCCTTAACATGTTCTGGGGGTGCTGTGGAATACTGTTGCAACTGTTGGGTCAGTTTAAAATTGTCTGAGGCATCAAAAAGGGCTTTTTTCATGTCCCTTCCTGCCCCGACATCACTTCCGGCTTATGACGTCACTTCCAGTGGGTGGGTCCCGACATGTGCCAATCAAAAGTGAGTACCTGTTATTAAATCATTTAGATGACACCACTGCATATATACATAGGTGTAGATAAATAAATGTAAACACAGCACTAATGGTATGAGGTGCATCCCATGAAATTTCTGTGCAAAGCTAAAATATATACAAGATATGGAAAAGTAACTTCAGTGTGAATTATACAGAACAAGCCAATTAATGATTACTCAGAACTATGACACACTGCGCTCAGTGAGGCTTAGTTCCCTGTAAATGTGTCAAAAGTTGCAGCTCAAGGCTAAGCTACATGTTACGATGACTGAAGTTTTAAAAGGTGTGCTTAAGTTCAGAAATGTTTCCTCTTTAACAAAAAGCAGCTATTAGCAGGGAAATAAGGTTTGGGATCATGGTGCACAAAAGTGCACCTCTTGAGCTATCTTCTTTGCCCAAATATTGCCCCAAATGTAATGAGAGGGTGATACAGAGGGAATGTTTTCACTGCACCATGCGTCACAATACTAATTTGGATCAGCTTCATTTGCTGCTGTTTTTTTCTTAAAGAAGATATTTTCCAGTCTAAGCACACCTTTGGAAATGCAATTGTTTTAACATGTTTTTGGTTTACAGTTAATCACACAAAGCACCAGATGGCAGCACTCTACAATGTTACAACTAAGGAACTTTGTTGTTGTTCCGTCACTAAATTGTGTCCGACTAGACTTGCCAGGTTTTCAAAATGACAATAACAGGGCAATCCTAGCGTGCCCTTTGCGTCAATGCGACGTAAGTGCATCAGCTCGCAGTGTCGGCTTCAGAGCACCGATGGTGAGCTTCCCTTGCACTGACCGAAGACGGTCGGTGCAAGGGATTCTCCATCCCATATCGGGACGGGGATTGGTGGGAGGGGGGAGGCGGGACTTGGGCGAGACCTGGGCAGGCTTGGGAGGTGGCCATACGGCCACCTCCTAAGCCCATCAGTGAGGCTGTGACACCCCAATTCGGGCCGTGTGGTCTTCTTGGATCTGCGCCCGCTGTTTAGCAGGCGCAGAACTGAGGAGCACATAGGGGAGGCTGGAGCCTCCCCTATGGTAAGTATCCTAAGCATACCTATGGTATGGTATCCTAAGCAGCGCTGGATATGGTGCTGGCCCGTCGGCCTCGCCAGTCTGGCGCTGCTTAGGATTGTGCCCTAAGGGACACACATGTTATCAGGAATCTACTTTCTATCAAACCACTCCATGGTTACTAGAAATAACATAAAAATTATGCAGTTAGCCATAGCGAGGCAGCAGCAAGCAGCAACAGCAGCAGAATTTTAGAATGGGGTTTTTAAAGTCCCATTCAACATTGATATGGAACATGATTTTTAAATCTTAAATACAGGAAATCACTTATAATAAGGGACACCTGGCAAGTCTATGTCCGACTCTTCGCGACCCCATGGACCACAGCACGCCAGGCCTCCCTGTCCTCCACTAGCTTCCGGAGTTCGCCCAATTTCATGTTCATTGCTTCGGTGACACTATCTAACCATCTCATCCTCTGCCGCCCCCTTCTCCTTTTGCCTTCAATCTTTCCCAGCATGAGGGTCTTTTCTAAAGAGTCCTCTCTTCTAGTGAGGTGGCCAAAGTATTTGAGCTTCAACTTCAGTATTTGTCCTTCCAGGGAGCAATCAGGCTTGACTTCCTGGAGGATTGCCCGATTGGATCTCCTTACAGTCCAGGGCACTACTCAGCTTCAAAAAAAAAAGTCAGTCAATATCAAAATAACACAATTTCACTGTAACCATCTTGAATAACAGTACAGTATAGTATTCTCCACTCTTTGTCTGCCTGCAATTTTCTTTGTCCCATTTTCCCTTTTCCTCTCCTCTTGAGAGAGGGATAAATGATTTTAGACTAGATTTCACAACTGCTGTGCATCAGCCGCAGCAGAAAAAGGAAGAGTAGCCAGCATTCAAAGTGACACCTGCAGGTTTTATATTTATGCACAGGGACTTCTCAGTTCCCATTTTAGTAGCAGCAGCATCTTGTGATACATCAAGGTTGACACCCAGAAGAAAAAAATGGCAGTTTTGTACCATCATGTAAGAAGTACTTTGTGCGTATGTATGGATCATTCTAACTTACGGATATGGACAGCTGGAGCAAAAGATACTCTTTTCAAACCTTTCTGTCCAGGAACAGACTCAGGGCGCAATCCTAACCTGGAGTTAGGTCGGCACACCTAGGCCAGACAAGTTTGGCTGGCAAAAGGGCCATTGTAAAGCACGTTTGGACCACTCTCAGAGTCAGAGAGGATTGCGCACGTCTGTGTGCTGGTGTCTCTAACTTCAACAGTGGTCCAAACATACTTTATGGTGGCCTTTGTGCGAGCCAAACTTTGCTGGCCTAACTCCAGGCTATGATTGCACCCTCAAAGTTGTGCTCTGGATCTACTATTATTATTGCCTGCCTTCCTTTAACCGGAGGGTTTGACTCCAGCAAAGGAGTTTTGCTTTCAAATGATCCACCAAAGAACAGTTTTGGGGATTTTGCAATTCTCTTGTGGCACACACAGAAAATGTTGGAAATAAATATGTTCAATTGTTATTGTTCCAACCTTCAGAGATTTTTATTTAAATAAGTATTACTGCACATCAATTTACAGTTTAACTTCATAATCAACCATCAATAACTTTTATATAGAATAAAGCAGGTAAATCTTATCATTGAAATATAAAATAATAAACACTTTACAAAATTATTATCTGTGAAGTTTCATCACGCAAAAGGATTTTTTTCTTAAATTCAAAAGACTTTTCATCTGTCCAAAAAGGTTCCTTCATGAAGAGGTTTCACTGGGACTTGGTTTCCAGTGTAGGAATATCTTCTGCAGATTACATTTCTCGGACACACAGGGAGAATCTGGCAGAAAAGTAATGGATTACTGACTACTAGTTACTGGAATACAGGCTTTTGCATAACAATCTGTTCCCTAGTGAAGCTTCTCCTGAGAACTCTTTTCTTAAATGGACTGTAGTAAGTTGCAGATCACTGTAGCTCTGAGCAGGCCCAGGTTGTCTGAAGCTTGCTTGGAAACTTCTGGGGAGCCCAATGGGGGCCAGGCAGAGCAGATTGGGTAGGCATTGGAAGAGAAATTGGGGCAAGACCAGGGAGAGAGGGTGGGAAAAAAGAAGAGGCTGAAGGAGAGGGGACCTCACACCAACCTGACCTTTGGGCGGAGGGGACTCGGAGAGCTGGAGCAGGACAACCAGGACCACAGAAGAAGAAAAGCTTCCCCAGATCCCCAGGGACCATGTTTTGTAAAGGCGGTACCCCAGAAGAACCCCTGTGAGGACAAGGGACTAGAGTAGCCATTTTCAACCACTGTGCCATGGTATGCCGCAAACGGTCCTCAGGTGTGCCGCAAGAATTTGGGAGAGGGTCATTGATTAGTAGGGCCATTGGGGGCTGTGTGTCCACTGGCAGCACAGTGTGCCTTGTCAATTGTCAAAAACTGATGCTGTGCCTTGACCATGTTGGAAATCACTGGGATAAAGTGACCACAAGTTGGAAACTTATTTTCCTCCATGAGTTTTCCAAGTTTCCCATGTCACACAGGCCTAACTGCCAAGGCATAGATACCAAATCTCCTACCATTTATGGAGCGAGAGAGAGGGAGAGAGGGAGAGAGAGAGACTTGAGAAATGAAGCAACATGCTGTTTGTATTTTGATCAGTCCAGCTGGGATAGTGTTTTAAGTTACATGAAAGATGAAAAAAGAAATCTGCATCTGCTGCCTCTATTTCGTGGTCCTTCACCCAACCTGAAGATGTGACTTGGTATGAGGGGTGGCTGCTGCACATGTGGCCCTATGTTGATTTTGGACCAGATCTAGTTGGTTGCTCGTGGCCCCTGGACAGAACATTGCATTGGCTCCTCCCGCTAATCCCTTGATGGCACGTTGGGTCCTTCCACCAGGACTGAGGATTCAGGGGTTGGCTTGGCCAGGTGGCATCTCTGATGGGTGTGGACCATCAGCCAGTGCCTGACTTGGGTGGCCTCCTACACCACCCCTGTCTCAAAACTTTCATCAAGACAGATGTATTTATATTGGTTATATTGTTAATTGCACAACTAGGTCAGGTGGTGAGTCTTTTTTAAAATGGCTGAATAGAAGTGGGAGGGACCACAAATTGGGACAAAACCACAGTTGGGGAGATGTTAGTACTTTGCTCTGCCAGTGTTTTGAGTCTGATTGTTCCCACTCCCACCCCACATGCTAATTTTAAATTTTTTTTAACTTAAGTTGAAGGGGAGATGCAGTAGCAAGATCATCTCCTGACCACTCTCCTCCTTTCCAGCAGTTGGAGTCTTCCAGCAGTCAGAGAGTGGAGAGAAGCCACTAAAATGGCCGTGGTGAGTTAGTTGTGTTTATGCAGAGTGTGCACAAGGAGGGAGAAAGGGGAGAGGAGGGGAAAGGTGGCAGCAGTTGTGGTGATGCGTGAGGGAGGAGGCAGGATGGGTGAGTGCAGCGGGGTAGCTAAGGAGATGCAGGGGGGACAATTGCACCAGGCAACAAGCTTCAGGGGAACGACACTAGTGGCCAAAATTATGAAAACCTTGGTAAGTATGAATAATACCATATAATTGTAAAGGTAATTTAATGCAGAATGCAATGAAACAAACCGCTTTAGAATATCTGCATTCTATCAAAAGTTATGCCCAATAATAATAATAATAATAATAATAATAATAATAATAATAATAATAATAGAAAACTATGATGTATTTATTTGCACAAATTATTTATGTAATAAATATTTACTTATTTATCCATCTTCTTATTTATTTACATAATTTTGATTTTGGTGTATCTGGGGGCTAGAAAGCCTTTGTTGACCTGGGTTGCAGATTCCCAAGCTATGCCCCTTGGTGGGTGGTGAGGTGGCCCCCGCAGTGGTGGTGGTGGGCAGTGCTTGCAGTCCTCAGGAGTATGATCAATTTCAGAAATCTGATTCCATGTGAAAAGCTTTTGAAAGACTTACCTGACAGAGAAAATCAGGCTTGCTATCTACTGGAGGTAGCCTTCTCCAATAGTAGGCAATGGTGAAGATCGTCAGTCCCAGGAGACACACGGCAACAAACACACTGACAACTACAACAGCAGGACCAGGATCTTTGTTTTGCGCTGCATATAGATAAATAAGAACAGCTGCTGAAACAAGGCTCAGGAAAAAGAAAAGCAGTGAAAAAAATAGTAAAGTGCCCAAAGGCGTTATGAAACACAGGTGTGCCCTGGTGTCCACTGATTTGGTATCCGTGGTTTCAGTTATCCAGGAATACCATGGATACTGGGACACCTATTAAAATGATAGGGAAACACTAAACAAATCTCTTTTTTTCCCTTGCCCTTTCCCCTGTCTTCATAAGAACATAAGAAGAGCCCTGCTGGATCAGGCCAAAGGCCCATCTAGTCCAGCTTCCTGTATCTCACAGCGGCCCACCAGGTGCCCCAGGGAGGCATGAGACAACAAGATGCTTGCATCCTGTTGCCACTCCCTTGCACCCAGTACTCTGAAGTAGCCTACTACTAATGTAAGGAGGCTACAACCCATCATTACCTATAGCCCACAATGGACTTTTCTTCCAGAAATCCGTCCAATCCTCTCTTAAAGGCATCCAGACCAGATGCCATCACCACCTCCTGTGGCAAAGAGTTCCACAGATTAACTACCCTCTGGGTAAAAAAGTACTTCCTTTTATCTGTTTTAACTCTCCCAACCCTCAGTTTTAGCGGATGCCCCCTGGTTCTGGTGTTTTGAGAGAGGGAAAAGAACATCCCTTTATCAACTCTATCCCTTCCATGCATAATTTTGTATGTCTTCAAAAACGTATCCCCAGTATCCATGGTTTCAGATAACCACCGGAAGGGGGGTCCAGGATGGAACCCCAGCGGATACCAGGGCATGCCTGTAGATGTGGTTTAAGTAGGATCTTAGAGGTTGTCTGGATGAGTACAAATCCAGCTGTTGCTTGCACATCAGAAGGGTACACCAGTGTGATCTATGAGTTTTATATATTGAATGCAAAAAAATGTTATGCATCAGTAGCACCATCAATCAAAATGAGACAGTTTGCAGACAAGCAGAAGTGCTGGTTGGCACATGCACAATGATACAATGTTGCACAGTGTGCCCAATGTACACTGTGCACAGTGTTCCTGCTCAGTTGCTCCATGAAATGCCGGTTCCTTTATAAACATGTATATTTTGTTATGGACTGATTCATCTCTTGACATCACCAACAGAAACACAGGTAACAGCCATCAAGTTCAAATTGCCATCACCGCACATTTTCTAACTTGGAATTTATTGTACATAGGTGAATGATCTGTGAATGTTTTTTTACTCACACAGGAGGCATTTCCTCTTATTCAGCCACTGCAAAATTGCAATGTGTTCTACAGCATCTTCCCAAAGTTTTACAATTTGTTTTGCTTAGCTAAAATTAGAGGGGATTGTAGTCAGGCTAAAGAAGTCATAGCTAAAGAAGTGCAGGGGGTGCAATTGCACTGGGCAACAAGCTTGGGGGGGGGCAACAAGCTAACACTAGTGGCCAAAATTGTGAAAATCTTGTTCAGTACGAATAATACCATCACGTTATATATCACTGAAAAGGTAATTTAATGCTGAATGCAACTAAACATACCGCATTGGAATATCTGTATTTTATCAAACGTTATGGCCAAAACCCTCAAGAAAATGAAAATACAACTGTGATGTCACTTCCTGTTGTGATGTCACTTCCAGGGCATCATTTTGCCTTCTGCACCGGGCTACACTTTCATGAGCTAGCTTTCATTAGCCTGTGATTGTAGTGCTTTTTGGAGATGCAGGCTCTGTCCTATACAGGGCTGAATGAATTGAAATGTTGAAGGGAAAAGTAGTGGGAAGCTCTTAATAAAATTTATGTCACAATCCCTGACTTCCCCTAATTGTAGTCAAATCATACTTCCACCCTCTTTGTAGCCTTCTAAAAAGAAAAGCCAACAGGACCATCACAAAGGGGTTTCTCACCCCCACTATGATTCAAACACTTGTTCAATGGAATGTTAAAACAGTAGGAATGTCAAGGAAAATAAATTCTGTAGTTGTAGGCTATAGTCAAAGGCCAGATTAGCCAACCGTGAGTATACACAGTAGTGTAGCTACCAGGGGGACAATATGGTAAATATTACAGGCACTGCAATGCGGTGTGTAAGCAACCCTTCCCACTCACTGTCGGAGCCCAGAATGCTGCCCAGAATGGCTCCAATGGCGACAAGGAGGGGCTGCGTACAAGGTGTGTTGGGGGCCCTGCAATACTTAATGTGCTGCTCCCTGTAGCTACACTACTGAGTACACACACTTGCACATGCACACACATAAACATGTTGCTGACTCAAAACTTGTATTTTCTGAGGTGAGGCCTGTTACTATCACATGACTGCTAACTGGGCAAGAGGCACTTTTTCCAAGCGTGTTCCTCTTATATTTAGCAGGGGAAGAGTAATTGTCCCTCTTCACCCCTGCGCAGCGTCTTTCAAGTGGCTGTAGCTGGTGGTCTGCCTTTTTTTTTAAGATTGTGAGCCCTTTGGGACAGGGAGCCATTTAACTTTATTATTACTATTTGCCTGTAAACCGCTTTGTGAACTTCGTGTTGAAAAGCGGTATATAAGTACCTGTTGATTGATTGATTGATTATTGATTGATTGATTGATTGATTGATTGATGACTGTCAATATTGAAAATGGGGGGACAATATTTACCATAAAAGGGTGGAGCCAGTACTGGGATCTGGGGATTGACTACCGGAACGCTGGGCGGGGCTTGGACGGGACTTACGCGTCATTGGCTGCCCGTCCATTCGGTCCGCAGCCCGTCCTGGCCTGGGGGGGGGGTGCTGGCTCACCGGAGGGACGGGTGGGGGGCGCGCCAGATGATCGGACAAGCAGTGATGGGGCGCGCTCCCCCGGAGAAGCCCGTGCGGCTGGCAGGCAGCCCAAGGAACGAAACAGGTGGGCTGCCAATCACGCGTAAGTCCCGCCCAGCGTTCCGCTAGTCAATCCCCAGATCCCATTACTGGGTGGAGCCCAGGAGCAGCTCCTACCTGGGCAAAGATAATCTTTGCCATCTGTCCACCTGACAAAAGAAGAAAGCTGAAAAGAACCAGGATTATTATGGGCAAATACATGCACACACCCACACACAAACAAAACACAGTTCACTTGTGCACAAGCAGAAAAAGAAGAAAGATGCTAAAGAGCAAAGAGCCAAAGATGATGGAGGCACTCAAGACATGACTCATATTACTGTGGAGGTGACAAATGCTCTACCTGGTGTACTTTAAACAAGACAGTCCCTTAAAATGACTTCCTGTAACACTAAGAAGTGTTCAGCTATCCATGTTCAAACTCACCTTGTTCCATCTCAACTTCAGGTAAAGTCAGTTCCTTTGTAGTGTTTGAAGACAGATGCTGCACCACGCAGGTGATGGGGTTCTCCCAGGCATCCTTGGAAGAGACATAGGTGAGATTGCTGACAACAGTCACTGTCTGGTTTGGGTGGTAGAAGGTGGACTGGCTTGGCTTTTTCAACAGGGGTTGGATGCCTTTCCAGGTGATCTGTGGAGCTGGTTTTCCTGTCACTGAGCAGCTGAGTTCCAGCAATTCGGTTTCTTCATTGTCTGGACTAGCAACGCGCTTCACATCCAATGTAGGTTCTGTTAGACCTTCAAAACAAAAGTAGTCCAAGAGTCATATCTGTGCTATTTTATCCTCCAACAGTTCAGGTCAGGGCTGTCAAACATAAGTCTGGATAAAGCCCTTGGAAGCTCTTTATCTGGCCCCCATTATAACTGGGCTCTCCCAGAGACATCCTTTCGACAATGCCCTGGGAGAGAGAGATGTTAGGAAGCTGCCAAAGGCCTAGAATGCTATGGGGGAAGGGGTAGACCAAGAGAGGTGAGAGAGGGAGACACAGCTGAGGTTCTGGGAGAGCCCAATTATCACAAAGGTCACCTTTCAGTAGCACCACTTCTGCTGATGTGTTACTTTGCGTGGCACTTCTCAATTGCTGAGCTGTGGAGTGATGCTGTGGCAGAAGCCGTTATGCTGAAAGGGGCCTGTGTGGTAATTGGGCTCTCTCATTGCTTGCAAATATGGTCAAAATGTGCACATTTTCTCTTCTGTCATTTCCAGCTAATGAGTTGCTATGTGAGCACCAAGTGCTTACTTCTGGCCATGATCTACTTAATGATGTCACTTCCTGCCTAATAATGTCACTACTCTCCTTCAGCAGGCACCATGAATGCTACTTGGCCCGTTGTATGAAATAAGGTAGCTTAGTTGGCTATCTTAAGAATAACAGCATCATTTTTCCAGCCATTTAGGCCAGGCCCAGCCATTAAAAGTGAAGGGGGAATCTGGGTTTGATTCACTGTGTCTGGAATTATGCTAGAGATGAGGCAGAAGGGGAAGGGTTCAGATTCAACCGCTGCCGTCGCCAGGTTGGACTGGGCAAGGCCACGCCCTGAAAACTGCTACCAGACAGTGCAGACACTATTGAGCTGGCTGGACCAATGGTCTGGGTACTGCAAGGCAGACTCCTATGAACTGCCTACTGACATCGATCTAGTCCTCTTTAGGCCGCATCAGGGTGCCATCCTAAGGCGCCCATTGTGCCAACACTACATCATAGCATCAGCACAACACACTTAGTGCCAATGCAGGGGTACCAATTGGCACCCCCACGTCGGCACTCGAGCAACAGGACAGGCACTGCCTGCAGTGCCCGTCCCATTGCATATGCGCTAAGCCTCGCTCGTGTCAGCCAAAACCAGCCAACGCAAGGGAGGCTCTGTTTCCAGGCGGACATGGCATTGGTAGGGGTGAGGGAGGTTGGGGGCGGGATGTGGGCGGGCTCCGGATTTGGCCATAAGGCTGAATCCTAAGCCTGTCTGGGAGGCCGCGCAGCCCCCAATTGGGGCCGTGCCATCTCCTCAGATATTTGCCTGCTGTTTAGCAAGCACAGATCCGAGTAGCGCATTGGGAAGGCTGGAGCCCCCCAACGGTAAGGGTGCGAAAGTGTCCTTGCCTCGGGGAGGCTCCAGCCTCCCCTACCCAGCTTAGGATATTGCTAGCCAGCCGGCCTCGCCATTCCGACGCTGGGTAGGATTGCGCTGTCTGTTGTTGTTTCTACCTTTAAGGAAACCAGGTATAACTCCTGCATGGTTCTTCCACCCAGACTCTTGGTCTGTGGCCTCTTCTAACTCCCTGTTTTGGCTTTTGTACAGGGGTCAGAGAACTACACCTGCCATAACTGTTTTGTTTTTTTTAGATTATGAGCCCTTTTGGGTCAGGGAGCCATTTAACTTTGTTAAATGTAAACTGCTTATTTAGTTTATTAAATGTAAACTAAATGTAAACTGCTTTGTGAACTCTTGTTCAAAAGCAATATACAAATACTGTTTGATTGATTGTTGATTGTTTGATTGATCAGTAGTGAACCAAGCTGGGTGTCTGCCTGGGGGATGAAGCAATAGTTTGGACAGGCATGCTGGCTGTTCCAGTTGTACCACACTTAGGGTTATCAGACATAAACTGGGGCAGAGTTTGCCTATCCCTTTAACCATTGTAGAGAAGAGGGAATTCAGGCAGGTGCAGCTCATCATGGAAGGGTTTCAAAAGCTGCACCTGCCAACATTCTCTCTGCTATACAATAGTTAAAGGTATAGGCACTCTGTCCCAGTTTGTATCTGGTAACCCTAACCATCCTGTGATACTGGCTCTCTCTTTTTTGATGTTTCAGTGCATTTTCAAAGTTCTTCTTGCCCTCCCCCTCCTCCCTTTGATGGTTTCTCCACAGAAGGAGATCAGTAATTATGCTACCTTGCTTCTACTGGCATCACCTGATTTCACCTGGGGATTCCAGGTGGAATGTCCCAGCCATTGTTATTCATGCAAACTGCTACACTGCAGTCTTTGAGGCGGCCTCTGTGACTGCCCCGCCCCAACTGCAGGAGGCAGCATAGGCAAGGCTACACAAGAGCAGGAAAGTTGAATAGAATTGGGCCCTTAATACAAGCTCTCTGTAGAAACTTCTCATAACCATGAAGTCAAAATAACTTCTTATACGTCTCCTCTAAATTGCTAATCAAAAGGAATGGGAAAGGACGGCAATGATTTGCAAAATGCACTGAGGGCACACACAGGCCGATCTCATTATCTGTCATTGCTCTTTCACTCATAATCGCACTCAGAGCACAAGCCTATGCTTGTCTGCTCAGAAGGAAGTCCCACTGCTTTAATGGAGCTTACTCTCAGGAAAGTGAGCATAGGATTGCAGCCTCACAAATGTGCAGAGTTCATTCTGCAGAATGGCTGCAGTAGACTGACAGGTCAAGCCTAGAGAATTCAAGTCTACTCAAAGATAAGTCCCACTGAGTTCCATGAGACCTACTCACAGGTAAGTGTGCATAGGTTTGCAGCCAGGCTGTTCTCCCTCTCAGTACCCAGCTTCTTCTTTAGCTCTCAAACAAGTACTTCTCAAAAGAGAAGCCAGAACAACGAGGACATTGCTAACAGCAATCTTCACTGCCATCTCCATTGCACTGCGATTTCACGATTCTCATTTTTCACTGGTTTTCCCCAGTGTGGACTGTGATGGTTTAACTGTGAAAATGACAACATTGTGTGAAACCCCAGTAAAGAATGAGGGAACTAATTATAGCAATCCTGGACTCAACACCTTATCTGGAAGTGCCCTTCACTCTTTTGCATGACACCATTTTAAAAATGCCCCCAGGAAGTCAGAGTTCGGACTCACAGTGAAACTGGAGCGCTGTGGCCGAATCTTAAATTACAGGCTCATTTTGTCTTCGTTCCCTGAAAAACGGAACATTGTTTGGTGGCCATATTATTTGTTTTTTAATAGCTGTGGCGGCAGGATGGACTGTGAAAGATTGTGAGTCCTTTTGGGACAGGGAACCATTTAACTTTATTATTACTATTTGCCTGTAAACCGCTTTGTGAACTTCGTGTTGAAAAGCGGTATATAAGTACCTGTTGACTGACTGACTGACTGAAACAAGGTGGAACCACAGAGTGGGGCAGGAAATCTTTGCCCCCACCATGGTTCTGATTCCAGTCACGCTGTCTCCACATTTCTTTGAACAGACAAGGAGGTGTCAATGAATAGCCAATGGTAGCATTTTTCCCCCATTCAAAATACTGCATGATGATCAATTCGGGATCAGAACTGCAGTGGGGGCAATATGCTAAAGCCCCTTATCTCCACTACAGTTCTACCCTGCTTTGTGCAGTCCCATCAGCTGCTTTTTGAAAAAAAGACTAGAAGATCACTAGGCATCATCACATATTTCAAACACAGGTATGCATAGGCTTACCATTCTGTAAACCTCAATGTTAGGAATGTTGGTCATTGCCTGTACAATCCTTAATGGCTGCTGAGTCATGGCCCAGAATGCCTTGTGGCAGCTGTGCAGAGTTGGAAGGCAGGAAGGAAGCAGTTAGCTGTGTTCCTTCCTGAGAAAGCGCATGGAAACCGTGCAAACAATCGTGAAGTGCCAAAGAAGGATTTTTGAAGCTAGCCTGGTGAGTTTAGTGGGACCACCATCATATATGTGGTTGGTCCTTTGCCAGAATGTTGTTACGTGGTGCATACCTGTAATGTGTGATTTCTCCCTAAGCTTTAAAACTTTGTCCCATGCGCAATAGTGGCTGTAAGTTGTTCAAGGTATATATCGTCACCCTTTCAAACCTTTTTGATTCTTCTACCATTTTCTTAATAAATATCTTCTTCCTTGAGGCACAAATTACAGAGGATTCCCAGTTGCTTACAACATAGAATCTTTTGCATACAGCATGTCTTTCTCACCCCAGCACACTCCTGCATTGCTTTGTGATTGCATTTTTGCATGGAATTGTGTGAAATGACTCCAGATTGACAGGTGCTCCAGGGAGATCACAGACCCATTTTTGAGATTGGATAACTTACTGTAGACTTTGAGGCAAGTCCTGCCTGGGATGGAACCCAAGGGAAAGGTATTGAAGATGCAGTTGTAACAGCCGTCATCCTTCAGTTGAACACCCAGGAAGGTGAGGGCCGAAATACTCAGCCCACTTTGGGAAATCTGCACGTGACTCTGGTCTTTGCCTAACACCTTAGAGCCATCAGCATCACTGTAAGTCGCTAGGTTGGTCTTCGCTTTTCCATTCTCCTTCTGCCAGGTCACTTGGACAACATCATAGCGTTTGGACAACTTGCACTGCAAAGTCACATTTTCTCCAACGGTGGCGATGTGAACGGTCTTGTGAATCACCTGTGTTGCACCTGCAAGCAGAACCCAGCAGTGACATAAGTTCTTCAGGCTATCTTATGAGTACATTTTTTTTTCACACAATAAAATAAACCCCACTTCTCTCATCAGCCACAGCAAACCCCTCAAACAAACCACAGCAGGGTATGTGTTCACGTTCTTCATCTCTCATACTGGAGTTCTAGATACTGGAATTTGAACATAAGAAGAGTCCTGCTGGATCAGGCCAAAGGTCCATCTAGCCCAGCTTCCTGTATCTCACAGTGGCCCACCAGATGCCTCAGGGAGCACACCTGACAACAAGGTACCTGTATCCTGTTGCCACTCCCTTGCACCTGGCATTCAGAGGTACTTTACGTCTAAAACCAGGAAGTTGCAAATGTCCATCATGGCTTGTAACATGAACTTTTCTTTCATAAAGCTATCCAATCCTTTTTTCGGAATCCAGGCTAGACAACATCACCACATCCTGGGGCAAGGAGTTCCACAGATTAATTATTTGCTGAGTAAAAAAGTATTTTCTTTTATCTGTTCTAACACTCCCAACACTCACTTTTAGTGAATGTCACCTGGTTCTGGTGTTGTGAGAGAGGGAAAAGAGAGAGGGAAAAGAGCATCCTCCTATCCACTCTATCCATCTCTTGCATAATTTTGTATGTTGGACAGGGCAATCCAAATCTTCCCCCTTGGGCCGACACGAGCCACTTGCATTGGCCCTGCACTGTTGCACATGCGCCATAAAGCGTGTGTGCATCAGCTCAAGGCACAAGGCACGCTGGGCCGACACAGATCCGAGCAGCCCCATCAGCCCGGCTGGGGTTTACGCTGGGGCAAGGGGACAAATGACCTTGGATCCAGTGGCCTCCCAACCTGCGCTGGCTATAGAACAGACCAGCTGGCCTACCTGTTCCAGCGCAGGTTAGGATTGTGGCCTCAATCAAGTGCCTGCTCAGGCACCTTTTTTCTAGCGCCCCAAACACTGTGAACTCATAAGGGAGTTGTCTCAGCCCAGTAATGATTTTGGTCACTTTATTCTGCACCTTTTCTAGTTCCACTATATCCTTTTTGAGATGTAACCAGCAGTGACGAACAGGGCTGCGATCGCGCCCATGGCAGGGCAATGAAACCGCACCCCTGGCACATTGCCCTGCCCCTGTCCGTCAGCCCGCCACGCCTCCCTGCGCCCGGAATCGCTCCGTTTTGGAGCAAAACGAGCACAGGGGCGGGCGGGCCAAAAAGCACACCGGCTCCTCCATGCGATGCTGCCTTGCCGCTGCCGGCGCCACCCCACTGCTGGCACCCATGGCTGCCGCCACCCCTGGCGACACCTTCCCTCCGCCCCTGGTGACCAGAACTGTACACAATACTAAAGATATGGGATTTATACAATGGCACAATAATATTGGCTGTTTTATTCTCAATCCCTTTTCTAAACAGAAATGACATATTCATATCATTGAGTTTTCCTAAGAACCCGTTCACTCAGATCACAATCCTATACTGTGGGCCTGCACCATATCCAGTGTAGTATCAGGGCAGCTGGAGCCTCCCCATGGCAAGGGAACATTTGTGCCCTTACCGTAGGGGAGGCTCCAGTCTCCCCTATGCGCTACTCGGATCTGCACCTGCTGATCTCTTGGGCCAGAGACACAGGAATGAGTCGTGACTTGTATAGACTCGAGACACAAAGACTCACATTTTTTGTGCCTGTGACTCAGTTTTCTTTGTGTATGTGTGCTGGATTACTTTTTTAGCTGCTTCCATGCTGCACAAAAGTTCTCATGAGCAATCTGGAAGCCGACATTCAGACTGATAGCAATGGGAGACATGGTGGGAGGAGAAAGTAGATGCTTCCAGGAGGCTGGGGCTGGGGGGTGGGTTGAGGGGAGGAGGAACCGGGGGGACCAGAAGGCAGGGACAGCCAAGACATGGAGAAGGGGGGCTCTTGGCCATCATGGAATGGACGATTGATTGGATAAATGATGGATGGCCTGATTTTTATTTCAGGATGAGGGAGATGGAAGAGCCCGATGGATGGATGGGCATGAGGGGGTTCCCTCCCCCCTTCTTCCCCTGGGGGTTCCCAGGGGAGGGAGATAGGAGCAAATGCCTGGATACAAGCCTGGGGAGGGGGCAAAGGAGGCAGTGAAACCAGGGGGGAGGCATTTCCATGCGACAGAAGAGGAACACTTTCTAAACTCATGGCTCAGTGGAATTGGAAGTTGTGATGTGAACAGAGGGGGTTGTTGCTGGGGTTCATATGGAACCCATGTTTTCCTGCACTGCTACACTCACTCAAATAACAGCACAGCATTTGTTTACAAAAATAAAATGGTGCTTGAAGTGAAGGACCTCAACACATTCCTGAGACGGGATGGGAACATCAGGAGAGTGTTAAATGAGATCTCTGACCCACACACCCTACCACCACCTCCCCTTTCTCTGTGGAGTTGCACAGACTCATGTCAAGACCTGCTTCTCTTGATGAATCGTGATTCAAGTTAACACGGCTCTATAAGTGACTCAAGACGAGTCACAAAGGCACACACTATGACTTGCAAGGCAACTCGAGTCACAGGCGTCACGGACTCGCGTGAGACTCAGGACTCAGGCTCAGCGACTGGAGCACATCCATGTTACCTACTTGTGTCATATGTTCCAGGTTTGAGCCTTGACATTGAAAAGAACTGCCAGGACTGAGCCATGGTACAAATGAAACTCTGCTCTCTCGGGGCCTGTTTGACACACTATGTTTCCATTGCATATTAGTTCAGGTCTATCAGTTTATCAGCTGGCAAATCCAGTCTGCAACAATACATCAGAATTTGATGCTACACAAAGAACGTCTGCCACTGTGGCTGCCATTTTCTCCCCCTCACTCAGCCTACCAGCATCCCCTGATCTGCTGCTGTTGACATACCATTCCCATCTCCCACTGATCAATGTAAACCCCTAACCAATTCCTGAGATAGGATTGTGCCACAGTATTCACTGCACAGATTCAATCACATTTCTGGTTGGTAGCATTTCAGTCAACCCATACATTTAATCAACAGGTGAAATCTTTACCTGCCACCGCAGTCCAGAGGGTGCAGATGAGAAGAGTGGCCGCGATCATCTTGCCTCCGTGATAACCTAAGAGCCTCTGCTCAGTTTGCATTTGGACTTTAAACATATTGCTGTACAGTTCTTTACGGTAAATTTACCGAGAAGTGAAAGGGACAGTGGCACTTCTTCTTTGAAACCCACGGTACTTTTGGTTACATAAGAGCTTTCAAAATCCCAAGAGAAATGCATGTATTTCTATCATTGCTTACAACTGTGATATTAAATGATGTATATATTTCATTCTTAGTCAGCTCTTCCTTAAGGAGCTCAGTGATGCATATGATCTCCTCCCCCCTCCCCCCATTATCTGATAAACCACCTTCCTCCATATGAGTCTACTCACATTCTGAGAACCTTTGGGGAGGATCTCTGGAGTGTCTTCAGTTTGTCCTGAGGTGTAACTTGTGAGGACAGGTGAAAGGGGCCTTCTCTGTGTTGCCCCCCCACCCCCGTGGAACTCTGTCCTTCAGGAGGTTCATCTGCTCTCTCCCTTTCACAGCTAACAATTGAACTTTTCCACTTCACTTTCTTAATTATGTTTCATTTAAAATAAGTGAAATATATGTTATCCTCTCAATAAAATATGCTTCCTGCTTCCTATTAGTGCTCCTACACACTTCCTGCTTCCTGTTAGTGGTTTCTCATGGCATAATCCTCAGGTTGTGGTAGGCCAGTGCAGGTCCCTGCATCAGCCCAGGAGTATGGCGGTTTATGACTATGGAGTCGGCTAGGCCAGCACAGTACTAGATGTCAGATCCAGGACTAGGTAAATTTATGCCGGCCTCATCAGGCCTGCTCAGGGGGTGGGAGAGTGTGGTGGGAAGGCATTCCAGTGGTGTGGAGGGGGCATTTCTGGGTATGGTAGGGCAGAACAGGAGGAGGAGGAGGACTAGGAGAGGGGTGGGATCAGCTGAGGGAGGACAGGCCCTACAGCCTTACACATACTGCTTGGATTTGCATCAGTCAGTTCACTAGCCCAGATCTAAGTAGCCCCATAGGGGTTGCTGAGGCATTCTTCAGGGTAATGACAAAAATATCCCTTTACCCCATGTTGCCTCTAGCCAGCATCAACCTTGCACCTATGTAAGTTCCAAACACTTGGTTTGGTCCTTTGCGTTGGGAACTGATTAGAGTTGGAATCGTGAGTACAGGACAGTAATCGAAGTCCAGATGGCACCCATCCAGAAACACATAATAGTTCAGAGTTATGTGTCTAATTGCCCAATCCGGTCCCCCCCCCCACTCCATAGCATGCACCTATGAATATAATCAGATGACCACAAAGACCCGTAGACAATCAGGTGGCCTACTAGAAAGTAAGTAAAATCATAAAAACACTTTTTCACTTACCTTCTGGTAGGCCACCTGATTGTCTATGGGTCTTCTCAGACCCACTCCAGCTATTTTGCTGATATAAATCTGATGAAAGGGGCACATTGAGTTGGAAAATTGGGGATAGGATCTGGAGTGCACTTTTGCCACTGAGATCCACTCCTTTCAGGCTGCTCCCCACCCCTGCTCTGCCGTCCCCCATCCCCATCCTGAACCTCCCCCAGAACTTCCCCTCCTCACCCACGACCCACCCTTTCCCTACCTTACTTCTTCCAGTGTGGTCTGGGTTAGCACACATGGGGAGCTGCTGGGTTTTTTTTTTTTTAAATGCTGGAGGTTCCCTCGTGCTCGGCAGTGGCACATCATTTATGGCAGTGCCACACCCTTTACAGTAGTGGAACACGAGTTCCACTGTTGTGACTGCTTAATAGCATTGGGCCATTAGTCAGGGACTGAGGGTGCAATCCTAACCAACTTTCCAGCACCAGGGTAAGGGCAGTGCCCTTCCCTTGAGGAGGCCACCATGACAGTCCCCCA
This sequence comes from Lerista edwardsae, assembly GCA_029204185.1. Taxonomy (NCBI): domain Eukaryota; kingdom Metazoa; phylum Chordata; class Lepidosauria; order Squamata; family Scincidae; genus Lerista; species Lerista edwardsae. The sequence goes on along the minus strand of JAJKFI010018040.1, from coordinate 1,214 downwards.
ACTGCAGGATGCTGCACATGCCCCATTTACATAGCTATGTCAGTGCTGGAACCTTGGTTAGGATTGCGCCCTAACTTGCATTGTATCTGTAGGATTTCTAATAATAGTTCTGGGGGTTGCTTTGGATCAGGACCATGGAATTGGGTAGAGCCTCTTCTTCCGCACTGTGGTCCCAATCCAAATCACTCTCGGCAGCTTTTAGCAAAAGAAAAAGACATTGGGAGGTCCATTCACGAGCTTCTACTTCATGTGTCGTGCGGCCATCACTGCCTTACACCTGCAGCTGCTTAATCTCCCTGTGAGCCAGACAGTGAGAAACCAGAGAAGCTGAAGCCCAGCCACCACAACTCGTCTCAGTGGTGTTACACACAGTACGTGACACATGCCGTCCAGAGGTGCCTAACTGAACTCTAGCTGCAGAGCTCATTCTTCTGTAAAGCCACATGACTTCAATGTGCTATAAAAAGAAAAACCACGTTTCCTCACCAACCACTCTCTACCATGCGAGGGACGTTTCGGTTTGCTTTGAGTTGAGCAGGACTTCATTACTAGGAAGACAACACTGTCAGCACTTACAGTTTCTGGAAAGAGCATTTCTGGAAAGATTTTGTTCTACTTTCTTTTCAGTTTGTTTGCTTTTGCCCACTTGGACAGTTTGCAATGCTATACAACGTGAATAGTTTGCCACTTGTAGCATTTGCCCTCGTATGGTCTGGACGAAAAGCAAGAGGCAGATGTCACGTTACATACAGAATGAAAAAGAAACAGCAAAGAGCATTTGTTCTGCTTTCGATTCATTTTCTATTGTGTTGATTGTTTAGACAGGAGTTCTGTGACTTGCATTAGCAAACAAAACTCCAGGGTTGAAGTTTCGATCTCCTGACCCTTAAGGAATCCAAACAAACCACTATATCTGGGTTTTTTTCCCCCCTCTTTATTCGAAAGCCATATTTTGAGCAACTGCGACCCCATTCTGAGTTTCCTTTTTTTGAAAGGCATGTCACTTATCTCTGTGGTAGCTGCAGCCAGGCTATGACGTGACCGGGAAATTTCTCAATGCAGTTTTGCTATCCTGTAAACAGTGTCAAATGGGATTTATCTTTTTAAACATTCCCAGCAGATTACTATTATTATTCTATTTCTAGATTACTACAAGGGAGGAAAACATTTTTTTTTTTAAAAAGAAAAGAACCAAACAAAACCTGCCTGGAACC
>JAJKFI010018036.1:0-17598 GCA_029204185.1 Lerista edwardsae | reverse complement strand
AGTTTGGCCAGCACAAGGGACATCATAAAGTATGTTTGGACCACTCTTGGAGTCAGGAAGGGTGGCGCATGTCTTTTGCTGGCCACTTTGACTCTCAGAGTGGTCCAAACATACTTTATGATGTCCCTTGTGCTGGCCAAACTCCAGGTTAGGATTGCACTGAGTACATGAAGTAGTATAGAGTGCACCTTATTCCGGACAACTGCTACCATTCTATTTTTATATATACCCATTTTATTTTATATCATGTCACATATATGTAGATTTTTCTTACTTGCTTATCAGCCCAATCCTATCTAAACTGCCCTGCCGGCGGAAGGGCCAGGATCCAGTGTGTGGCGTACAATATTGTAGCGCTCTCCACTGGTGCTGGCAAGTGCCAAAAGGCTGCCAGTGCAATTGCTGGTGGCAGAACACAGGGGTCAGCGGCAAGGCCTCCATCCGCCCGCGCCAGGTGAATCAATTGTGGTGGGAGCCTTGATGTAGCTGTCCCCATGTGCTACGTTCTGGGGGGGGGGCAGCGGTAGCATTCAGCCGGTACGCTGGGCGGGACCTACCTTTGACCGGCAGCCTGCCCGTTGCGTAACGGCGCGTTCCGCCGCTTGGCGCGGGCGGGAAAGTGGCGGAACCCGCCGTTACGCAATGGGCGGGCTGCCGGTCAAGGATAAGTCCCGCCCAGCGTACCGGCTGAATGCTGCCCCTGGGGGGGGGGGGCAGGGAGGCCTCCTCAAGGTTAGGGAACGTTTGTTCACTGACCTTGGGGCTGGTGTATCAGCACTAGAAACCTGGACTGGATTGGACCCTCAGGCAGGCAAGACAAGAAATGTGATGAAAAGGAAGTTCGTTCTCTCTCTCTCTCTCTCTCTCTCTCTCTCACACACACACACACACACACACACACACACACACACACACACACACACACACACACACTCACACAGACTTCTCCTATTACTTACTGTCTGTTTGAAGAGCGGAAGTCAACATTTCCCGGCACTTGTTGCGCACAGTGTCGCATGTGACAGGCACTGGTGGGAAGGTGGTGATTTTGGGCGTGGTGGGGGTCTTCGGAGGGTCCTGCCTTTTGATGGAGCTAAAACAAGAAACAGCGCTGGTCAGAATTTCTCAGTTCACACAGAAGAAAGCAAGTCATTTGGGAGCGTGACTTTCAGATATCAGTTCAAATAAGCTTCGTTAAACCACTGCTTGCAAAGAAATCTTAGTAAGGGTAGAGAAGAACATCTGAAGCTGCCTTCTGAAGTTTTCATCACACTTGTGGTTGGTTTTGTGAGGTTTTTTTAATCGCATTATAAGATTTAGAGCGCAATCATAACCTGGAGTTAGGCTGGTAAAGTTTGGCTGGCACAAGGGACACCGTAAAGGATGTTTGGACCATTCTCGGAGTCAGAGAGGCCAGCACACAGACATGCACCATCCTCCATGACTCTGAGAGTGGTCCAAACGCACTTTACAGTGGCTCTTGTGCCGGACAAACTGTGCCGGCCTAACTCCTGGTTAGGATTGCTCCCTTAATCAAAATATCTCATTGCCTCTTATCAGAGGCAGAGGAAGTGTGGCTAGGCCTAAGTGTCTCATAGTCCACAAGAGAGGGGAATTCAAACTTCCTGATTTCTAAGAAGCATTTCATGAAATGTTCCTCAGTAGCCAGATAGTGGCAATCATGGACGCCCCAGGCAGCCTAACCCTATGATCTGAAGTTTGCTTGCTGCACAGGCACCATCAGAACGAAGTCACTTTGGTGAGCTTTGGGACTGATTGATTTCCGATAAATTGTGCCAAGTTAGTCCTCAGTGCAAGAGCAGTTTTTAGAAAACTAACCTGTTTATGTGAAGCCCTAACACTGAATACACTATTGTGGATATATAGTACAACCATTTCTCTGACAAGAGAGACAACTAGACCCGGTAAATTCTCTATCTGACTCTCTGCCGTTTGGCTCCGAAATGATTCTGCAGTTTGGCTTCAGTCTAGCTATCAAGACTCTGTTGGGAAAACCCAAAATCAATCAGACGCTGCTGTTCATAAGAGGCATGTGCATGGTGGCTAGAAAGGGATTCCGCCGTTTTTAAACCAGGAGACGGGGAAAGGAAATGCGAGCTTGGACTCAGCCATGCCTGACACCAGCCAGAGTGTACATGAGGACTGAGAGACGGGCAGCCCAATTCACCAACACTCCCTGTGGGGCGATGCAGCAGAGCCAACGTGGGGGAGTTTTGGCTTCCAGAGGTCAACTCCACCCGCCTGCCAGGGCTCCTTGGACCTGCAGCAGTGATATTGCTGGCCCACGTCTGTGTGGCTCCAGGAAGGCAGACTGAGGTCCGGAAGGGCGTTGGGCTCCAGCGGGCACTGCTGCCACGGAAACCGCCTTTTCGCCAGTCTTGACCCTCCTCCTCTCCACTCGTAAGGCAGGCAGCAGTAGGTGCCCATCGCGAGACAGCTTGTCCCCTTACCCTGGGGTCAGCCCCAGGCAGTCCTATGGGGCTGCTCGGAACTGTGCCAGTGATCTGAGCACCTGGATTGGGCTCATGTGACCCAGGGACAAGGGCCAGGATCTATGCCCCAAAGCTGGATCCGTGTTCCACACACACCCGTCCTTGGTTGGGCCCAGATCGCTGATAGAGGGCATGCTTCTGAGGAAGTCAGTAACGTAGGGCCAGGCTCTGATGTCTGAGGGAGGCGGCATCCGAGGGTCGGTGCAGAGGGAGGATATGAGGATGTGGGCGGTGTGTCAATCACAGCTAAGGAGTTCCTGGGTGAAAACCTAAGTGCCTATTTCTGGCCATCACGTACTTAATGATGTCACTTCCTGCTTAATGACCTCACTTCTGGCCCTTAGGAGGTGCCATTGATGCTAAAGTTGGCCCACTGCATGGAATGAGTTTGACGTCCCTGGCCCAGACTGACGAGCAGCAACTCTTCATGGTTTCAGACACAGGCAATGTCCTGCGTGCGAGGCTTGCGCTCAGCCCCTTTAGTGAAGAGTCAGGCCGAGCAGGAGTCAGCGACCTGCAGCCCGTGGGTCCAGCCCAGCCCACCATCCAAGGCCATCCTGCCCAGGCGGAGCTTGGCTTGGGAGGCTCCCGCCCACCTTGTCATGCACCGGACGAGGCATGGCGGGGCCGCCTGCCCTGGCTTGTGGCGTCCCTGTGCTCTTGTGCAGGCGGCTCTGCTGTGCCCTGCCTGGCATGCAGCAAACTGTGTTAGCTGGAGGCTTCCTCCCAAGCCGAGCTATGCGTAGCTGTTGCAGAGATGAGGGGGGTTGCAGGGGTCCCAGGACCCAGGTAGTGAGGTGGGATGTGCTGCCCCCACCACAGCCACCTAGGTCCTGTGCCCCTTGCTCTCAGCCCCACCCCACCCCCCAAAAAAACATGACCAGAGCTCTGCTCCAGTTGCGTCTGGAGGATGTTCTGTGGGCCAGGGAGGCTGTGTGCGAAGGCCTCCGGAGGCAGAACATGGCCATTTCTTCCACTGTACAGTCATCCTCACGGATCTCCTTCAGGTGGCAGCTTTGAAGGATCACATTTCCCTTTGGCAGGTCTCCAGATCTGTTGTTGGGGGTGTAGCTGGCACCTCCCTAGCCTGGTACCCAGGGCAACTGACCCACTTCTTAGCCACGCCTCTGTTGAGAACAGTTTCTACAGATAAATGAGAGGATGCGATGGCACAAAGGATTCCCACCAAAACTCCCCTTATATTCCACCATACTGAGTAGTGCTTTCACAAGACCACCCCTGGCCTCATGTGGGGACTGTATGTCTCAATCCTAGGCCTCCTACACAACCAAAACCCAGCCCAAGTAAATGCACAGTCCCTGAATGTACTGTACGTGCCTATTCTTCCTGTTTACCCAGTCTCGCTCTCCCTTCACGACCTCTTTGGTCTCCCATGTGGCATTTTCCTTGTGGCAGGGACCAAGCCTCTTTGTAAAGTGCTGGGCAGATGAAATAATATCATACAGAGCAGCAATTCTGATGACTGAAATACAATCAAGAGGGTTGCCAGTCAGCTGTACGGAGAACTGCTAAGACCAGCTCCTGCCCCTGCCCCACAAGCACCCGTTCTCACATTACTCACCCTGATGCAGTCCCAAAGCTTTCGCAGAGACTCTTCTAATTGCTTATCTCAATATGGCACCATTTTCGGATCACTCCCAGTTAGTACTGCCCCGAAGGGTCCATGGAACGATGTATTCATGGAAGTCTGAACAAGAGTGGTTCTTGGGCACGGTTGGGATCAGGTTGTCTGATCCCACACAAGGAAGTCTGGCTGCTGAGGCTTGGGCCAGGAAGACCCAGCTTCGAAATCTCACTCAGCCGCAAAGCTCCCTGCGGAACCCTGGGCCAGCCATTCTCGTTCTACCTGGTCTACCTCAGGGGGTTGTTGTGAGAATAAAAGGGGGAGAGGACCATGGCTGCCATGCTTCCTCATTCCCATAAGGTTGGGGGGGACACAGGGAGGGTGCAGCCAGCGGTGTCATGCAGCCGGAACGCTGGGCGGGAGGAATGGGTGAGCAGCAGCCCGCCCGTTGTGTTCCGGTCCGTTTTGCCGTCTTCCCCGCCCTGCGGGGCGGGGAAGACGGCGAAACGGACCGGAACGCAATGGGCGGGCTGCCGCTCACCCGTTCCTCCCACCTAGCGTTCCGGCTGCATGACACCGCTGGGTGCAGCTCACAAGGAGGTTCCGCTGCGCTGAGGACAGGCTGCAGCCTGGTCTAATTCGGGTTGCCAGAGACCAGCGGGGACAGAGTGCCTCTCCCTTTAGCCATGGTACAGAAGAGGGAATGTGCACAGGTGCAGCTTTGGAAACCCTTCCATGCTAAGCTGCACCTGCCCACATCCCTCTGCTATACAACGGTTAAAAATACAGACACTCTGTCCCTGTTTGCATCTGGCAGCTCTCGCAGCGCAATCCTATACTGCGCGGGAATGGGGAGGGCGACGGGCCTGCACCGTCTCCTGGCCCAGTACAGGCGAGGCTGGGGCCTCCCTGCAGCATCCCGCCCAGAACCGCCCTCCCTCCGCCCTGTCCCAACGTGGCTGCCTGCAGCGCCACTCCCGTTGCTGTAGCACCGACGTGGAGGTGCGCTAAGTGTGCAGCGCCGACGCAGCCCCGTTGTGTCGAGGCTGCACACTCCCTAGGATTGCGCTGCCTGTCTAATGTCTAGAAACAGACGTGACCTGTATGCAGCGTTTATCTGCCGGCCCTGCAGCAGCTTAAAATGTCCCAATGCACGTTCCTCAGGGGGAAAAAAAGACCCACAATTGGTGGGTTTAGTTCTACGCTCACAGTTTAATTGATCCTTCCTTTGGAGCCCTAGATCAGGATCACAAATGCCCTAGGTCCTTTCCTTGGTTTTATTTTGCTGACCCCAGGGCAAGTGGTTGGACTCACTTGCTAGGTAATCCAGGACTGTCAGGTCTGTAAGCCCCTGGCTCATTCCTCCTCTCTCATTGACGCTGGAGCACAAGCCTGGTTTATGGCTACTCTGCGGGCTAAGTGGGTGGTCCTATGTGGTCCTGTCGCAGAGCAACACGTTTATCTTCCAACTTCATGGTTCTGATATCACCACTATCAGAGACAGGCAATTTTTCTGAGTTGTGTGAGCAAACATTTCACAACAGCTCAAAGCACAAGGAGGCAATATCTGAGTTTAGAATTCAAGATTATTTTCTAATTGGGGAGATGATAATATCAAACATGTCGCTGTGAAAAACCTTTAAAAAAGTCTTGTGGCTTTGCACTGTTACGACCATCATGCTAAGGCCCAACTGATACGTGCAAATACTCAGTATTCAAAACACAGCAGCACAAAAGATGACTTCATGTAGCAAGCAAGTTGTGTGAAACAGTTTCCTGTGGAGTTCTGATGATTTCAGCCTCAGCAACACCGCTACCCTGACCCACACACCTGGAGGAGGAGGGGGTTGCGTTGCGCTCACTGGATCCATGTGAAAAGGCAGGTCATACAAATGTCACATATTAACTGCATTTTAATCCTATGCCTTTTTACCCAGATCTCTGCAGTGTCTTGAATTCACACTTTCCAATATGCAAACTGAAATCGGAGTCACGAAATTGATTCTTTTTTAGTTCAGTAAGTCCAATATTCTACCCCTTTGGAGACTGCAGAACTCTTGAAACTAAAACCCAGTCTCAGAAAAGGGTCAAAATCAAGAGGAGGTCTGTGCAAGGCCTCTTATGACCGAGGGTTAAAAACACATCATTTCTGACTGGATTGGAAGACTGGAATGGTTCCAGTCACACTGCAAGCTGGTCATTGGTCAGTTCTGGGCATGCAGTGATTGGGGCTTTGCTCCTCCAGATTTTCAAGAAGTTGCAATAGTGTCTGAAGGTGAAACCACCCAACTCTCACATAGTTCAACGTTCCCATGACATTAGATAGTAGGGAACCATCAAGCATCTCAAGGGCCATGCTCTCCACCCAGAGTAGGCACTGCCATTTGGGGTAAGAAGAGTGTCGTAAGAGCTAGGAGCTTAGCCATACTGCCTGGCTCAGAATCTATGAAAAATCTGTCCTACTGTCTCTCCTGTTTCAACCGAAGCAGAAGTGCAATATCCCTCTGATGAGAAAGCTTTATATTAATTGGGGAAAATGTGTCTCTCTCTCAGTATGGTGCTGGGGGGGGAAGAAGGGGTTAATAAGAAATGGGGGGATGCAAATAAATCAAAAATAAACCAACAGAACCAGAAGTGAGGTTTATTTTATTAATAAAGGACCAGCATGAAGGAGAAGGAGAAAGAATAAATGTGAAACAAATCATAAACAAGGCTAATCAAATTCGCAGAAGCCACCATGTTTTGTAGGCATTTATTGTTCAATTTACAGGTGTAATTTTAAGAAGAGAGAAAGACCACCTGGACTGGCCCGCTTGCAGTCAGCCCCCTTCTACTCTCTGCCATCTCCCTGGGACAGCCTTAATTTGTCTACATAAGCAAAATGTTCCCACCCTGTCAAACACAACAAGGACAAAATGACTTCTGGAAGTGAAACAAGCAGGGGAGGGGGAGAATACCGAGTGCCAGGACATCACTTCTGGCTACAGGGGAGCATTACCTTTGGTCTCTGGAGTCGCCGCTTTCCTTTGTGGAAGAAGTTGGCAAAGAGGAACTCCTTTTTTTCTCATCACTCTTCTCCTCTGAAGCATCTGAATGTGAGAAAGACACGGTGAGGAAGAGAAGGAGCCAAAACACTGGGACACTGCAGAAGGAACTGCGTCCCAGGAACATCTGGAGGTGTCTGATGGCTCCAGCTTGTCTCGTGGCCTGATCCTGAAAGCTGTAGTGCTACCATGAGGAACGTGAGGGGGCACACACCTAGGTCCTAGGTCCCCATGACCTCCAAGAAAAGGATCGAGTGGTAAGTGCTGGGAAAGACCTCTACCTGAGACCCAGGAGAGCCATTGCCAGTCAGAGGAGACAGGTAGTACAGGCTAGTCAGGCCCACATGCTGACTCTGCATGGCAACCTCAGTGGATCAACACAGATCACACCTTTCCATGCGAGTCCCCATACCCCAGTCCTCATCCTCACGTTTCCCCATGAGATTACACACGGAGGGTCTTAGCATCGTGGTTCTCACAGCTGCCCCTCTGCTCTTACTGTGGGGTCTATACATCACTCTGGTGTAGTGGGGAGGGATTCCGCCCCCTGTGAGCTTCTGGGGAACAAGAGCCGCAGGAGCAATTAAGAGGGTCCACTTCTAGCTCTGGTGGGTCTTTCTCCAGGTACTGCCAGCAGCCCCAACACTCTTCACAGACAGGAGCATTGGCGCATGGCGTGGAAAAGCACCAAGGCGCCCTGTTTCCAGTGGTGTCATTCTATAATGAAGTGCCGGAAAGCAGGCGGGACTTACCCCTTGATTGACAGGGGCCCTGCGACGCGTCGCCGCCTGCTGTTCCGCCGCGGAGGGCTTCTTCCGGGTGGCGCGCCCCTCCGCGGCTCTCCGCAGCACCCAGCGCGCCACCCAGGCAAGCGGGCACCCCCTCCGAAGCCAGGGTTGCCCGCGCGGGGCTCGGAACGGTGGCGACGCATCAGAACCGCGCAGCCAATCACGCGGTAAGTCCCGCCCACCGTTCCGGCACTTCATTATAGAATGACACCACTGCCTGTTTCCATTTCAGATTGGGACATTCCCAATACATGAACACAATCCACCATACCGGTCAGTTTGAGGAGCCACAGCTTGGGGGGGGGGGCAACCTGAAGATTTCTGGTGCAACCAATATCTGTCTTGCCCCAGTGCAAGTTTGGACACAAGCAGGTGGTCGTCACCAAGCGAGGAAAGAAGGTTAGTGAAGCAAAGGGGAACTTCCATGAGCTGTAGAAACTACAAGTGCTGGGAATCACAGACTCCGAACATGCATTCCCTCACCTAGGAGTTTTTTCCAGGCCTTGATAAGCGACTTGGCAAGCGCAATCACTTCTTCATCGGTACTCTGCTTCCGGAGGGCGTTCACGGACATCCCAATGCGGGTGGACTGCAGATAGATAAAGAAAGGGCTGCCAGCTCATCATCTTAGGTACCAGAAAAGTATAGAGGTTGCCTTTCCGCTCCAAGGATGGAGTCGTGGGTTACCATTTCAGGGAAAACACTTTAATAAAACGTAGCAGCAGACACCGGCAAAGGGCATGAGCAAAACTCCCACCAAGCCCAGCACAGTCTTCAAAGGCAAGTCAGGTGAAACACAGAGCGCAAGCCTACCCTGGAGTTAGGCCGGCATAGTTAGGCCAGCAAAGTTTGGTCAGCAAAAGGGACTCTGTAAAGTATGTCTGGACCACTTTCTGAGTCAGAGAGTGAGTCTCCCTAACTCCGAGAGTGGTCCAATCTGCTTTATAGTGGCCCTGGTGCCAGCCAAACTGTGCTGGCCTAACTGTGGTGCCTGAACTCCAGGTGAGGATTGCACTCACAAACACCCTTACAAAGTGGAGGTGCCGGCTTGGGCTCACAGGAGTCCACAGTTGTGGATCTGCCACTGAAGAGGCCCTGTCCTGCATCGCCACCAGCTGGACCTTAGTGGGCTTAGCAGGATGCAGAGCAGAGCCCCGGGCAGCGAATACAGTTTGTGGGCAGGCTCAAGTGGGAGTGAAGGAACCGTCAGGGGCTCACATTCCAAATCCTGTCGGGCTTTACAAGTAACATCCAACACTCTGAACCGTGCGCGAAACAGACCAGGAGCCACTGAAGCTTGCAGAGCACTGGCATAATGTGCTCCAGCAAATGAGTGCCTCAAAGCACCATTGCTGCAGCACTCTGGACCCGCTGCAGTTTCCAGACAGTCCTCAAGCACAGTTGAGGAGAGTTCCAAAATCACAAGGTGACGGTGCCAAAAGCCTCAGCAATGATCAAGGGCTGAGGACAATCTTCGATAATAGGACCGTCTGCATTAGCATTATTCGGTTCAAGTGCGCTCTTAACCATGTGAGTACTTTAGAATCCTGATCTCATTCATCCCAGGGAGAATTTTTTTTTCCCTGTACTGTGCAGGACCCTGCATTTGTTTTGCCTTTTCCTCTGCTCTGGGACATCACAAATATCTCAGCTAGAGACAGGATGTTGAAAGTGACCCCCAGCAGGATCAGGGCAAACAAAGTAAACATTTCTTTCATGCAACATATATGGCAGTGAAGGAACTGGAAATTGCCAAAGGATGTGAGTGATGGCCCCAAATCTAACCATGCAAAGTATATGGATGGCTTCTCCCCATAACAGATAAAGGCTGAAAGCACCATGGCCTGAAGCAGGATATCAGAGGGACCTAAGGGATGGCAATTGCCCGCACTACTCTTGGAGATGCAGCATTGGGCTGGACCAGTCTTTCTTCTGATTCACTGAGGCAGTTCTTCTCAATGTCCCAGCCCTGTGACCTGAATACTAGATTTAACTCTATGCCAGAGGTTTTCAAACTGAGGCATCTTGCAAAACCGAGTGCTGTGATTCACCTCTAGGTACATCTCTGGTAAGAGTATTCCAGGAGCACATCATCCTTGTAGAGGAGGAGAGATGATATTGACCATATGACAAACTCCGCAAGATTTATTCCATTCATGTAACCATTTACATGATTTATTCCATCCATGCCCGCTGGCACCAGGGGAACATAAATTACCCTGGAGTTAGGCCAGCACAGTTAGGCCAGCAAAGTTGGGCTGGCAGAAGGGCCACCGTAAAGCATGACTGGACCACTCTCTGAATCAGGGAGGATGGCGCACAGCTGTGTGCTGGCCTCTCTGACTCCGAGAGTGGTCCAAACGCGCTTTACACAGGCCCTTGTGCCAGCCAAACTTTGCTGGCCTAACTGTGCCAGCCTAACTCCAGGGTAGGATTGCATTCCAAGCTGTACATCAGGACTAGATTCAGGGGGAAAATTCACACACACACACACACACACACACACACACACTTGGGTGCAATATTATGTGTTTTAGTTATCTTAGCATTTACTCTTTAAAATGAGTCTTTATGGTGTTCAGAATTGTGCAGATACTATTTACAATGTTCACTCTGTGCCTGTTGCGAAGCAGCAAAGGGGACCTCAGGAATGACGTCATAGCAGGAATAGAGGAAGATTTCAGAATAGAGGCAGATTTGGCAGCAGTGAAGAAGATGGGGGATATCGAGCAGCATGAATTACCTGCAGCAAATCCAAAGTTATCGGCATACTTTTCAGCTCCTTCAACAAATCCATTGCCCCTTCCTGGGAAAGAAAAGGAATCCTATGACTTACAAATACGGATAAAAGACTTTTTTGTCTAAGTGTGATGAGGAACTATGCACAGGCCAACATTCTGCAATGCTAACTGAGCACATGTGACTCTGGAGTCTGTCAAGTCTTTTCTATAGTCCTTTACACATCCCATCAGACAGAGGTGTCTAGCACAACGTAAATCATAAGTACTCTGGCCTTTTGCTCTGCAGTGCCTAACCATAAAGGTAGGAAGGGGCCTAAATGGACAGGTTGTTTCGCTTCCCCCCTCTTTCACTCTTTACAAGAGAGAGAGAGAGAGAGAGAGAGAGAGAGAGAGAGAGAGAGAGAGAGTTTCTGATTCATCTCTAAATGCAGCCCAATCAGCACTGCAAAAACATTGGCTGTGGAGGGAGAACAACAGCAATATCCAGAATGCTCCATTTGCTGTTTAGCAAAGTCCAGACCCCTTTCAGCATTATGAAAGTTGGAAACTGCACATCCACGCCAATCAGGCATCAAACAAAAGCCATAGTAGGTGGATTTTGGCTTTTACTGAAGACATCACCGCTTTGGACCACAGCACAGCAAATACAAGGATTTAATTATTATGAGAGGGATCTAAGAACCTGCTTCATCTATTTACCTTAAGGTGCAACCCAAACCTACTTTCCAGCCCTGGGGTAAGGGAAATGCAGCTCCAAGGTGATGGAACAAACATCCCCTTACTTTGAGGAGGCCTCCATGACTACAATTCCACTGCGTAACGCAGAACATGCCCCATTGGCACAGCTGTGTCAGTGCTGGAAATCTGGTTAGGATTGCGACCACAGCGTAATTCTGGTCCCCTAGAAAACAATCCAATGGCAAAGGGCATTTTGGCCACCAAAATGTGGTCAATGGCAGATGGCTTGGAACTGGTGTGGCATTCACAAGACTGCAAAACAGAGATCCACCGAAACTTTGCAAAGACATTTGATGTTCAGTATATTATGTACATTAAACCAGGTTTCACGGCCACAGCACCATGAATTTCACAGTAAAATGCCACAATCTCTCCCCAAGTGTGGAAGGTAAAACCCACCTCCAAACTCAGCCTGCTGCTTTCAAGTAGGTAAGAGGTTTCTCTGTCACTTTCCTTACTAGCAAGCGGGAAGAGAAAAAAAGCAAGAGGCTGGGTTCACTTATTGCTGGGATGGTACACTTCTGTCCCTGCCCAGAATGGCTCTGATGGTGATGGGGAGGGGCCGCTTACACAGGTGCATTGCGGGGCCTGAAACACAGGTCCAACGTTTTTAGACACTGATTTTTACTATACACGGATTAGACTCAATACTGATGGCCATGGTGAATAAGAAGGGCCTTACTGATCCCTGCAGGTGGGGAAAAAAACAGGTCTTTTTACAATCCCTGTCAGTTGCAGACCCAGCCAACGGGCCACCCAGGGACACAGGAGGAGATTTGCCCCCTCAGCTGTTTCCCTGCCCCCTCCCACACCCCGCTAGGCTCCCTTTCGGAGCCGTACAATAGCAGGGGCGGGCAGGAGGGCCAAAACACACTTTCCTCTCCAAGAAGCGAGCAGCTTCCTCACCACTCTTCTCCGGCTCCAGGAGCACTGCGCCTGGGGCCTTTGCCCCCACACGCATAATGGTCGGTCCACAACTGATCCCCCATTCTAAAAACTGCTTTTTTAAGGAGTCGGACTATTAGAGCTACTATTGTGCGGCTCCCTCCAAGAAAAGTGACCCTCTCCCTTCGCCCTGGCTCGCTGAACAATGGAATGTAGAAGTGATTAGTCACCTCACATTCTTCAGCAAGCAAGGGCTAAGGGAAGGGGTCGCTTTTATTGGAGCAAGCTGCAAAATAGCAGTTCTAATGGACTGCCTGACTGGCTCATGTTTTAACTGCTTTTATTTAGTATGTTTTTTGCTATAAGCCAGGAGTTCCAGAATCAAACCCAGCAGATACTGAGATCCCACCTGTACTTACTGCACCACACACACCCCTCAGCTATGCTACTACTTAGGGCACAGTACGGCCACCTCACTGAGGTCTAGGCCTGACTTCCCTGGCAGGGTTGTGAAGAGAACATAGGATAACTCTTGGCAGGAATCACAGGCCACAAAACATAATGAAACACTTTATTTTATATATTTAAAAATGTAGTATGTGGTGATGGACTGCCTTGGATACTCTACATCTGTGGTTCTCAATCTTTTTAGCACCAGGGCCCACTTTTTAGAGTGACAATCTGTCTGGGACCCACTGGAAGTGATGTCATGGCTGGAACTGCCATCATTGTGATGCCAGATCCTGTTGCTTTTCTGAGAATGCAGCAATAAGTTATTGCTTATTGCTTATCGAGAAAGGGTTATTTCTCAGTCATTTTCCAACAGCAGAGTGAATCAGAAACAAAAAAGCCTATTAAGGTTGGCAATACACAAGCAAAATAAACACATGGCCCTCCCCCTTTCCAGAGTCCCCGTATTTTCAATATGGCTGCTCTAGGGGTTTCGTGACCCACCTGAAATTAGCTCCTGACCCAGAGTTTGGAAACCACTGCCCTGCATGCAGAAAGGCAGCCAATACCGGTTCAGAGAAATAAAAACCCCTAACAACGCCAGATTGCCTGTTGCAAATGAGCCAAGTGGGCGTGGCCACCAGAGAGAAACCGAAGGAGAAAGGCGGGATTCTGCAGAAAGTGGGCGGGACTAGGTTCCAAAGCGCGGGAGGCCAGGCGGTGGGTGGAGCCACGAGAGGGCGGGGCTTAGGACTGAAGTGAAAAATTCGAGGCACCTCCGAGGACCCGGCGAGACGGCTGCTCGAGAAGGTGGGCGGGGCCAACGGTAAGGATGGAGGGAGCCGAGCGTTTAAAAGTCGTGTGGGGGCCAACAGCCGGAGTTCGGTGCGGAGGGCGCCGTCCTTAACGACGCCGGCTGGCCTTCTTACAGCTCCAGACGCTTCCCGAGGAAGCAGAGGCGAAGGGCGGGGCTTTGGGGAGGGAAGAGGGCGCGCGCTCCCGAGGGGCGGGACCAAGAGGCAGTGAGGGGAACCTTTCTGTCAGTCAGCCGGCCGGCCAGCCAGGCTTGTGGCGGAGTCACTCACTGCGGTTTTCTTGGCGACCATCTTGTCGAGCCGCTTGGCGATGCGCACGATCTCCTCTCCCCCGCCCATGGCGCCGGCGCCGCAGCTCCCCTGGGCTGTGCGCCTGGAACGCGGCTAGCACCGGGCGAGCCGTGCCGCAGTCCGGCCGACCGCGGCGGGGAAGAAAAAAAAAAAAAAAAGGCGGCTGAGGAGCTCGCCCCGCACACCGTTTGTGCCGCCGGCCAGGGGCACTGTGGGAGCTGTAGTCCCGCTGCTCCCCCTCGCCGCCTTGCCCGCTCTAGGCACCAAACGGGGCTGAACTACCGTTCCCGGAGAGGGGCGCGCGGCGCTGAGGTTGGTCTCCGCGAGGCATTGTGGGGGATGCAGTTCGCCGTGGGGGCGCCCCCCGTGTTTCGCGTCGCGGGAAGGGACTACAAGACCCAACAGTCCTCGAGAACCTCGTTGCTGTGTCTGGCTCTAAGCGGGGTGGGAGTTTGGGAACCAGGCGCGTGGAAACGAAGGGGAATAGAAGGGGGATTGGGAGACAAGCGTCGGGGCAGGGGAGGGAATGAGAAGTTCAGAGGCGGGGGTGCGAAGGGCAGACAAGGGAGAGGAGAGAAAAACCATTAGTTGCAAAAGACAACCAGAGGGACCAGCCAAATCTCTGCGGGGGGCTCTTTGCGCGTATACGTGGTTAGAGTAGACTGTTCCTGAACGTGGAGGTTCCATCTCTGCACAAATGAGGTGCTGGGATGCAGCAGCCATGATGATTTCTAGCCCACCTCTCCAGAATGGAGTTCTCTAGGCACCATACATCAGAGAGCAATGAAATCAATTCAAGTATACTTCCCCCTTTTTTAAAGAACCCAGACTGACACACACAGGGATGTAAGTTCTGAAAGGAGAACAGAAAATGATGCAGAATTGGCCTGGCCAGTGCAAAGAAAAGTCTCCCAAGCTTTGTTTTGCTCCTGTGGTGAGCTTCGGGTATGCAGCATGAGGAAGAGCTTTGATCTCTTCTATCCAAGAAGCAGGCAGGGGACTGACAACAACAGAAAGGGAGTTGAATGCCCAATAAGAAACTAGTGCCAGAAAAAGCTCCAGTGATGCACACAAACCCTAATAATGCATTTTCTTCAGCTTTTTGATTTAACAGAGCCATAGCCTGCCTCCTAGCTACAGAGCTTTATTGGGCAGCTCACAAATGTATCGCTATAAATCACAATGATAAAACTGCCAGCAATGACAAGTGTCAGAAGGCCGCTATAGCCGAGTAGTATATATTAAAAGCAGTAACATTTTCCAGGTTATTCTTAAAATCAACAGAGAGCAAGCCTCCTGGAGTGGGAGGGTAAGGAGGCATTCCAAAAGTGCCATGGCTGAGGAGACCCTATTCTTCATTGCTGGCATCCTCAATGCTTATGTGTTTCCACAAGCACCTGGATGGCCACTGCTAGAGCACCAGATGATGGACATTTGGCCTGAGGAACCGGGCATGTTCTTATCGTTGATAGTTCTGTGTTCTGTACAATATACCACCCTTCTGTTGTTTTACAATTGCAGTCCTAAGCACATGTCCTATGAGAATAGGCCCCATTGAGTTTCCTGATAGGTGATTATGAGTAAATATGTGCAGGTTAAATACCAATCATCTAATCAAATCAGACTTTTTTCTTTTTCTATTTTCTGTTTCTGTTGCCTGGGAGCAAGTACCAAAGACATGCCTCTAGGTGGTACTGTTGAGCCATGCGAGAAGGACTCGCACACAGTCTGTTGGTTCTAAAGAACAAGTCTTTCTATGCACCCGAAGTGTTGCCAAGTGCATTTTAGCCATTGTGTGGTGCTCCAAGACCCTTTCCAATAAAAATAGAGCAATATACTGGCTTGTATAACGGATGATGAAGCGGAACAATGTGATCGGACGGCTGTTCATCCCATTCTTAATGAAAACACCTGGCTCTATGTATGTTCTGATGGCCTGCTGATGGAGTTTTCAGGAAAAAGAAAATGGGTCACATGACCCATTCATGTCATGTGAAGGATTTGAAGTCCTTCGCTTCAAATCATACTGGCTATTCACTCTAGTTTCCTTTTCTGGAGAAAAAAACTTTTCAAAAGTGCAGGACCCATGAGAGGGCGATACAAGGGGTAATTTGTACTCAGGCCCATGATCAAATAGGGGGCCCAGGAGCCAAACGAGGGGATCCAAAATATTCAGGAGGGGATCTTACACATTTTCCTATTTCACCCAGACTCGCTGCCAGCATGGGATGCTGGGGGCGCTACCTCAGCCATATGGCGGCGGCGGCGGCGGCTGCAAGCCGTACGCACCAAACCCAGAAACATACATGATGCTCCTTAACATGGTGTCAAATCTGGGAGGAAACTGGCCTGCTACTGTAGCACTTTGGCTTGTGGATCTGCTTACCATGAGGAGAGCTCAGAGGATGAGCTTCCTGCCCTAGCAGAGGCATAGCCGGTCTGGGGAAATGGGAAGCCCTCCCTAGAGGGGGAAAGTCCATCTGCGATTGGCCCTGCCTCCTAGTAGTGGGAGTGGCTAACCCCAAGAGTCAGGAATGCCCCCTTCCTCTACCCAGAACAGGAATTCTCAGGGAAGAAGTTCCATTTTTCCCCTCTCTCTCTAAGTCCCTTGAGAGGAATGTGCAGGGGGCACATCATGCCGGGGCTCAGTGTCAAAAAGGGGCCCAGGAACCAAAGGAGAGGAGCTGGAAATTTTGTGGGTTTTCATAAAATCTGTGCCTATATTGTGTGAGGACGGGCATTCCCATGTTGGGTAGGCCTCCATCCTTTCTTACGTCGTAATTCGTAGACATTCTGATCCAGTGGAGAAGGGAAGGGGCCCAAACATACCTCCTGATAGAACCCCCCTCAGAGGCCTTGCAGTTCCCCACCCGAAGCAGATCAGCCTTGTATGCGGTCTGTGGGGAAAGAGACCTGGAGGCCAGCAGCCGTTCTGGGGGGGTCTCTGGCAAAAAAGGCCTAACCCCTCCTAGTTGTTTCCTGGCTCTGCCCCAGAAAGCAGGCAGGCAGGCAGGCAGCGGCTCAGGGCTGGGGGTCTTGGTTGCCAGCAGTGGTGGGGCAGGGCTGTGCTGGACCCCTCTGCCAGGAGGAGAGCCCAGCCAGGCACCCAGAGCGGGAAGAGGCAGAGAACGGCTGCTGCTCTGCCAGGACGTGGGATGGGGGGGGGAGACTTGCTCCCAGTGCCTCCCTTTTCCCAGTGCTTTGAAACTAATGGTACAGTTTGCACAGGAGAGACCCAGAAAAGAGACGGAAGGCCAATGGTTGATATGCTGTACGTATTAGTGATTGCTGGGTGATGGGTCTGCTGGGTGTGGGGACTCCATTTCCCAGCAGGCCCTGCTGTGACCTGGACTCTGGCCCTGGAAGGGAGAGGAGCCTTGCTGGAGGGTGGGAAAAAGGAGGGGCCTGAGGGAGGCCTGAGGCCCGGGAAGGGGCCCCTTGGGAGCAGGTGTGTGGAGGCCCAGCGAGGGGTGCAGGTGGGAGGAGGCTCGGGGGAGGGCATAGGGCTGTGGGTCTGGGATTGCAGAGGCTCTCCTTAGGGGGACAGGAAAGAGTGTTGCTGGAATCTCCTGTGCCTGAGGCCTGTGTTGGGTGGCTGCTGCAAGCACTGGTGGAGACCCCGATGCAGACCCCCCCGGGGATCCTGGGCCTTGCCTGGACTGTGAATCCATCTGAGGCAGAGAGCAGGGTGATGGCTGAACCCCCCCCCCCCCAGGGGTAATGCATAGGGGCAAAGCTCTCCCAACCC
>JAJKFI010018035.1:6664-22744 GCA_029204185.1 Lerista edwardsae | reverse complement strand
AATAATAATAATAATAATAATAATAATAATAATAATAATAATAATAAATTTCCTAGCTCTTCCTTCCTAATTAATTAATTTCCTAGCTCTTCCTTTGATTAGCTCCAACTTTGTACTGGATGTTTCTGATGCAGCTTGGATGACATTGCAAGGCATTGGCATGACAAAATGCCAACAGTATCTCTTACATTGTTTCCAGTGCCTTCAGCAGTTGCACCAACATCCAGTAGATAGTGATATAACCCCTGCTAACTGTGCAAGAGGCACTTTTTCAAGTGGTGTTCCTCTTATATTTAGCAGGGGGAGAGTAATTGTCCCTCTTCACCCCTGTGCAGTGTCTTTTCTTGTGGTGGCTGCTGCTGGTGGTCTGCATTTTTTTTAAGATTGTGAGCCCTTTTGGGACAGGGAACCCTTTAACTTTTTTATTATTATTATTAGCCTGTAAACCGCTTTGTGAACTTTATGTTAAAAAGCGGTATATAAATACGATTGATTGATAGATATAATCCTGTTGAATTACTACCTGCCATGTGGCTGTTAAAGGTGTAGGAGTCCTATCAGATAAAGATGACAATCCCAACTGGATGCGCTCTACAATGCTCTGTTGCGGGAAGTCTGTAGCTCCAGAAATTGTGACATAATGGAGTATTACAGCTCATTAATCTTGATGTTGCTATTAGGCCACAGCTGTGATATTTTGTGCGCTTCTGATTGCGTCAACCAAAACCTCTTTGATTGGGAAGTGAGTATGTTGTGCATCATCAAATCACTCTCAGCAAAAGAAGAGATGGGGCTGCACCAACGTAAGATGGCTGGAAAACAAAAGCAGTGCCAGGCAGCAGACAAAGCTGAGCAGCCTAGAAAAACTGTTTGTCTAAGAGCACAATCCTAACCTGGTGTTAGGCCAGCAAAGTTTGGCTGGCACAAGGGCCACTGTAAAGCGCATTTGGATCATTCTCGGAGTCAGGGAGGATGGCGCACATCTGTATGCTGGCCTCCCTGACTCAGAGAGTGGTCCAAACATACTTTACGGTGTCCCTTATGCCAGCCAAGCTTTGCTGGCCTAACTGTGCCAGCCTAACTCCAGGTTAGGACTGTGCTCTAACAGACCAGAGAACTGCTGCGCCAGAGTGTGCAGAGCACTGTTTTCCACCTCCTTGCTGACATTAGTTCCATGTTCCACCCGGCTGCTTCCCTCCTTGTCTGAGGGAAGATTAGATCAAAATTGGAGGTCCACAGCACCATTTACATTGCTTTCCAAAAGGTGAGCTCTATTGCAGGCCCTTGGCTAACAGCGATTGATATCTGTGAACTCAAAAGCCATATTCTCTGGTGCTTGACAAAACCATTAGCCCAACCCTTTAGTGTATGCTCCTGTCCCTTCTTGATACCCGGATGTATCAACATTATTATTCATGCTATTATAGAGATGAGGACCGTGTCTACAGATCTCTGGGTCAGAGGCTATGTAGTTGTGATGTCATCGCCCCCCCCGACTGCTCCCCCCTCATCAGGGAGGGGGGCTGGCAAAGGGGTTGACCATGTACATGCTGGTGGGGGTGGCGCGTAGTCCAGGATGCAAGGAAACACCAGTTTATTTCTCAACTGCCCTACCAACTCCCTATAAGCACAACAGAAAGCCCGCCCCCACCGGGCCACAATGGAACAGCTAGGTTCCACACCCTGGGCAAAGGGAAACGGAAAGTCCAGCCCTCCTGGGCAAACGAGCAAATGGAAAGTCCAGCCCTCCTGGGTACGGGGGGCGTGTTGCCCTAGGGTCACCGGCCCACTCACGGCTGGTCTGGTCAGGTCTGCACCTTCCTTAGTCGGCTCCCCACCCAGGGAGTGAGTGCCAGCACCCGCTAGCTGGTCATCCGTCTCTCAGCGGGGTGCACGGTGGCAGGGCCCCCCACGGGAGCTCATATCTCCCCGGAGTGTCTCCTCTCGGGTCCAAAGTTCTGCCCGCGTCCACCAGCAGACGATGAGGGAACTCAGCTGCCCTTTCCCAAACAGCCCTCCTGCACTGGGCGGCCGGCTTCCCTTTAAACCCTCCCCGGGGATAGAAATTGCTGACACCTGCTGTCGCTGGCTTCGCGGGGCCGGTTCCTGCCCGTACTCGTGACCCCACTCCTGCTCGCCCGTGACAGTAGGGCACAACACTCTCACCTGCAGGGCTGCTCATCTGAAAGAGGGATGTGGGCTTCTCAGAAGCTGTGGTGACTGGAGCTCAGAACATGATGAGCTCTCTGAACTATTCTCTCACTCTGCCCAGTTTTCCGTGGGCCAAGTGATAGAGGTGGTACCTGATCCACTATTTGTGTGGATTGATAGCTTTGTGGACCAGTAGAACAGCACTATTTCTGTTACATTGTGAGCACAATCCTAAACTGGAGTTAGGCTAGCATAAACTAAACCAGCAAAGGTTGGCCAGCACGTGGACCACCATGAAGCATGTTTGGACTACTCTCGGAGTCAGGAAGGATTGCTCATGGCTGTGTGCTGGCCTCTCTGACTCCGAGAGTGGTCCAAACATACTTTATGGTGGCCCTTGTGCTGGCCAAACTTTGCTGGATTATTTTATGTCGGCCTAACTCAGTTTAGGATTGTGCCCTGTGTCTTTCCCTTGTGGCTATCTTACTGTAATCTCATGTGATCCTGTTTCTTCCCTTTTCATTTCCTAGGGTCCTTTCCTCACCCACACATTTGTTGGGTGTATGTGTGTTGTTTTTAATTTGGGATCCTTGGAGAGGCTTTAGAATTTTTTTCTTGAGACAGGGAGGCTGTAAAGTACAACATAAGACATAAGACATAAGACATAAGACATAAGAAATTTATTTGTCATTACACTCACAACTGGGTGCAACGAAATGAGGTGCTCTTCCCCAAGGTAAAACTGGACAACACCAAAACTAAAATATGCACAATCAACCATACAACAATCACTTATACAAATATAAATACCCCATTGCTCCCAGCAATTTAAATTCCACAAAAACTTATGACCCCGCATTTAAACTCAATACTGCACTTGGGTAAAAACTGTTTCTGAATCTGCTCGTCCTTGCTTTCAATACCCTAAATCTCCTTCTCGATGGTAATAGTTCAAAGAGCTGATGTCCCGGATGAGAGGAGTCTTTCAATATATTAGATATCTTCCTCTTGCATCTATTTTTATACAGTTCTTCCAAAGAGGGGAGTAAACAGCCAATGATGTTTTGGGCCGTCTTGATCACCCTTTGAATTGCCTTTTTCTCTGCCACTGTGCAGCTCGTGTACCATACACAGAGACAGTAGGATAATATGCTCTCAATTGAACTCCGATAGAAGGTGATTAGCAAACTCTCAGCCAATTGTTGCTTTCTAAGAATCCTTAGAAAATACAACCGTTGTTGTGCCTTCCTAATTAAAGCAGTGGTGTTCGCACTCCAAGTCAGGTCATTAGTTATGATGGTCCCAAGAAACTTACATTCAACCACCTGTTCCACACAAACTCCATCTATATACAGTGGCTGAATGTCTGCTCTTTTTTTCCTATAGTCCACTATAAACTCCTTGGTTTTTCGGATATTAAATAGAAGATTATTTTCTTTGCACCAGCGGGATAGCTGTAATACCTCATCCCGATACGCAGACTCATCATCCCCGGAAATAAGTCCTACTAATGTAGTATCGTCCGCAAATTTGATAATCCTATTATTGGGATGGTTATTGGTGCAATCCGATGAATAAATGGAGAACAGTAGTGGACTAAGGACACAACCTTGTGGAGTGCCAGTGCTGAGTATCTTGTCAGTAGAGATGTAATCATTCAGTTTAACTCTTTGTGGACGATTTGTTAAAAAATCCCATATCCATAAACAGATAGAATCTGGAAAATCTAGATCTTTAAGTTTGGCTATTAATCTGTGTGGTATGATGGTATTAAAAGCAGAACTAAAGTCCGCAAACAGCATTCTTACATAATTCCCTTGTGTTTCCAAATGGGATAAAGCCATATAAAGCACAGTATTAATCGCATCCTCAGTTGATCTATTTTCTTTGTAAGCAAACTGAAGCCCATCAAAGGAATCAGGAAGGCAGGAGATAATGTATTTCCGAACTAGCTGCTCAAAGCACTTCATTAAGATTGAAGTTAGTGCCACCGGCCTATAATCATTTGGACTATTTGTAGGCAACTTTTTAGGCAGTGGGATTTATTTGGGATTTATTGCTCCCAAGAGGCAACTGTATTATTTATTGACATAAACTCCCAACTGAGTGGGGGCGGGGGGAACAGAATATCAAGTTCCACTGGAAAAGAAAATCAATTAAATGAAATGACTTTATAGGAATGAAATGGAACAAAGAAAGAAATGTGAAGTCTGCCAGAGCCAAGTGCTTATAAACAGGGTCAATTTGTACACAAGGGAAGAAAAACTTCAATTAGTTAATCAAATTATATTCAATCTAGGAACAAATTAACTGAATGACATGGAAGGGGCAGGGAATAAAGAGTGATGTTAATCATCTGGACTTATGGGAACAAATGTGAAACTGATTAGAGCAGAACCAGTAGGATGGAATTAGAGAAATGGAAGAAAACTGTCATCTTCTTGCAGTATGTATATTTTTGCAATGTTTTTATATGCATGGGCACATAGTGCATAATGTTTCTGTAGTCCCACATCATCGTCACAGCTCCAGATCCCATGCTGAAATGTGACCTTGATCAAACACACGTGCAAGACAAATATGCACAAGCAACAATGATCCAATATTTCTACCTTCTTCTATGCAATTGATCTTTTGGTGAAGATCAACTGCCCTGATACGCAGAATGTACAATTGTGTAGTCCTTTATCCAATTGATTTCATTTGACACCTGAACATTCTGAAGGAAAAAAAACCACAGTTCTGAATGTGTGCTTCTTGGCAGGGGTGGGGTGGGGAAACCAGATTTGGAGCACCATTACAGATCAATGTATGCCGCTGCTCAGTCTCTGGGCTGGCCCCGTAGTTTCCCTCATGTGTCATCCATACTCATTCTTTTAACACATTTGCTTCTGAATCTATTATGAGGATATGAGAATATGTGGTAATAGCTGCATTTCTAAAATGTAGCAAGTCCAACTGAATACAATGATCTGGGCTGAATATAATACAGTTGTGATATTATTGCTTCCTGTGTTCTGCATACAATGCTTCTCATATTGCAGCCTCAAGTGCCGTATCACCTGCCGCTACTTTTTAATGGAATATACATAAATCTGAAATGCCCGTGTCTTAAGGCAGGATCTTCCACCTTCTAAAATATTGCTGGATGAATTGACGGCGATTCAGAGCATTGTATTCAATTGGCTCGAGGAACAGATGGCTTGAGAGATGCCTTATTAGCAGTATCCTGCTCAATGCTTTATGCTAGAAAGGAACATGTGAAGCATAACGGCCAGCCACAGAGTATATTAGCTAAAGTTATATTTCCCCTTTATAGCTTGTGCAAGCTTCTGGGTGCTTCCTCGTGTTATTTGCTGGGCAAACATAACTATCACAAAATTTTAATCTGTCATTAATTGAAAGACTCAATTTATGATTCCATTATAATCGCCTTGGACCTGCAAATAAATTGTTGTTCAGTCGCTAAATTGTGTCTGACTCTTCGCGACTCCATGGACCACAGCACGCCAGGCCTCCCTGTCCTCCACTAGCTTCCGGAGTTTGCCCAATTTCATGTTCATTGCTTCGGTGACACTCTCTAACCATCTCATCCTCTGCTGGCTTTGGGGGAGGGACTTGTGCCGGCTTTGGGGGAGGGGGTTCAGATTGTGCTGTACAGATTAGGTTCCAGGGGAATTCAGTTAAGTTGAAATGTACTTAACCAGCAAATGTGTTAAAAGAATCTGATTCTTGCTGGCCCAGCACTATCATCCCAGCACAAAAGCACCACTGAACAGGGTGACCAGATCCAAACTGGGACAGAGGGCCTATACCAGTGGTGTTATGCTACTGGAACGCTGGGCGGGATATCTGGGTGATCGACAGCCCGCCTGTTGTGTTCCGGAGCGTTACGCCGTTTGTGTAACCAATTACGCCGCTTGCGTACGTTACGCAAATGGCGTAACGCTGCGGAATGCGACGGGCGGGCTGTCGATCACCCGGATGTCCCGCCCAGCGTTCCGGCAGCATAACACCGCAGGCCTATACCTTTAACTACTGTAGGAAAGAGGGAATTTGGGCAGGTGCAGCTAGTCATGGAAGGATTTCAAGAGCTGTACCTCTCCAAGTTCCCTTTTCTAGGTACAGTATATAGGCACTCTGTCCCTGTTTGTAAATGGTAACCCTACTACTGAAGGATATACTGTGCCTTCATGAAAGTGCCAACACAGCCACCTCTAACTTGGACACCCACAACTCGGGGGATCTGTATAAATCCAAAGAGTTGTCTGTGGGAAAATGTACAATGGCTGGGTGTTCACCGGGCCAAAGCAATTACAACACAAGGGTGCTGTCATAACAATTTTCACAGCACAATCCTATGGGGGTGTCCTCAGCAGTAAGTCCCATTGTGTTCAATGAGGCTTACTCCCAAGAAAGCGTGCATAGGATTGCAGTCACATTAATCACAATCATAAGATATAGATGGTAAGATTTGTCTGTGTTTGCTTTTTAAAGAGAGTAGATGGCAACTGCAGGGAGCCTGGACCAAATTCCACTTTAACCGTCCCCTCCTTGCTTTCCTGCTTTGTAGTGCTAAAAGGTGGCTGTGTTTTGTTGTGGGAGGTGCTGCCATTTAGGGCCACTTCTTCTCATATAGTTTTAGGTGCAGGGAATCATTATCTCAACTCCCCCTGTCAGCCTTGGTCTTGGCCATGCTGATTCCTTGGTTCATCTTCTCCTTCTTTTCTGCCCTCAGGAATCTCCAGGTTTTCAAGATTATCCCGTGTTATTGAGTTGTTGCTTTTCCTAGCTGTGGACGCAGCCAATGGGCCACCCCCATGGCAGAGACGGAGGAGCCCCACTCCATCTGCTGACTCCCCGCTCCTTGTGCTGATCCGCCACACCCCTATGCCACGCCAGGTTCCATTTTGGGGCAAGGGATGCTGGATGGGCCGAATGACGCTCGCTTCTCTGAGTGACAAACCACTGCGTTGCCACTCACCTCCTGCTTCACCAGCGCAGCTCTACCAGGGTATTTGCCCCCCTTTCATAATGGTGGGACCATTACTGGCTTTTCCCCGTTGCTACAGCAAGCAATTGCTATTTTCAGCATTATCAAGCTGCTCTGGTTGTCTCCAAGCAGCTTCCATTGTTTTGTTGCTTCCGAGCGCCAACCACGTTTGCTCATTAGCTGGATGTTTACATGCCTTTAAGTTGGGGACCTTCGGTATTGATAGTCAGCAAAGTGTAGTGGAAAGAATACAGTGTGTGGACCAGAGAGGCCTGAATTCAGATATCGGTTGAACCATGAAGCTCATGGAAAGCCCAATCCTGTGGGCTTGTAGCACCAGCTCCAGGTGTTGTAAACTGGGCCATGAAGCACGTTTACAGCACCCTGTGAGGTGGGAGCACCCGTGTCAGTTGGCACTGGTCCTAAGGTCTGCAGCAAGGACCACTTGGTGCTCCTGCAGCGCTGTAAGCAGTATGGGGGTGAGGGTGCGGAGTGGACAGAACTGGGCAGAGGGACAGTAGGATTGGGCCTACAAGGGGAGCAGGGATGGTTGCAGGCTTTGCCACTGAATTCTACCCCCCTGCATGAGCCAGGTGGCCCGACATGGGTCTCCTTGGCTCTGTGCCATTGCAGACATGGGCATAGAGCTGAGCAGACCAATAGGTGCCACAGCAGCATTACTCAGAGTAAGGGAGGAAATGTTCCCTTAACCCAAGGAGATGCTGGCAGTGGCCTTGCTGGCCTCAGAATGCAGCGGTTGCCATTTTGCCACTGCTGCTCCCCCGGGAGCCATCGGGTTTAGGATTGGGCTGCCCATGATCTTACCCAGTCCTCATTTCTTCTCTTAGCTTACCTATTGGGGCTATTATGAAGGTGAAATAGATTGAATAGAAGAACCCCCATATCTGATGCTGTGAGCTCCTTGAAAGCGTTAGCCAGCCCTGAATGAAGAGCACAGACTGTATATGTGAATAAGAGCTCAATCCTATACACGTCTACTCCGAGGTAAACCCCATTACAGTCAATAAGGTTTACTGCCAGGTATGTATGGATAGGATTGCAGCCTAAATGACTCTATAAATGAATGAAAATCAACAAACACTGCTAAAAATGGCAGCTATATTTGTCATGTATATGCTGGCTAAAAGATGGCTTTCTAGTCTTAATACTTACATTTTTAAATTTTTAATACATGGTGGTTCTACATTATTAAGTAGGTGACTTACTGAATGCTAACAGGTTACTGAGTAGGTTTCTCAAGTGCCAATTTTATTTTTGTTGCATCAGCTTCAAGATATATGAGTACAACAACATTTACAAGTTCTGTTCTTCAGTTTTTTAATTCCGTTCCTTCCGCTAAAGCCCAGTTCTGTCTATCTTTGGGAAGTGTTTTGTCTGCATCAAGATTTAGCAGCTAAGAATGAGCAGGAGTTAATGTCTTTTACATTTTAATTGTATTGATTATGGCAATAATGGCACTTAACTGTTTCTAGAAAGAGAAAAGAAGAGATAGAAGGCACTCGGTGTTTTAAAAGTTATCAAACTTAAACGTCATTACCTTTGCTGAGATTTCACAGATAGATTAAACATGTGGCAAAAGAAAGCAAAGGCAGGCCAAGTGGAGTATGCAGTTATTCTCCCAGACGTTTTACGGTCCAGTCCTATCCAGCACTGACGTTTTCCAGCACTGGAAAGCACTGATGCAGCTGCAGTGCAGCCCCAATGTAAGGGAACAAATGTTACCCTACCTTGAGATCTCTAAGACTGCCTCCCAACTGCAGGATACAGCACATGCCCCATTGGCACAGCTGAATTAGTGCTGGAAAGTTGGATAGGACTGGGCCCTAAATATTCCCAATAACCTCAGGGCATCTCAAGAAAATGTACACACACTTTATGGCAGGGGTCAGCAACCTACTGCCTCCAGTATCTGGATCTGGCCCACCAGCCAAAGTGATCTGGCCTGCACAGAGTCAATTTGGGAGGTGAAGTCTCTCACCCAGTTGCTCTGTGCCAGTTGGGGAATGGCGGATCACACATTTGGTAGAATTTCAGCTTTCTGATTCTGAGGTTTCTAAAATGTGATTCATATGTATCCCTGGCCTTTTGTATTTTGAAAGTATTGGTTATTATAGTTGAGAAAACAACATTCGCCTCTGAATGAGAGTGTATCCATTTTCCAGTTAAAGGATCCTCTGTGATTTAACGTTCCCAGTCCATCTAATATGGCGAGAACCAAGTGCTAGTTCAGGCTTGCAAAACAAATCAACAGCCATTTCCTTTTCAATAGACAGTTCTTTCAGCTGAAACCAAGTATAGATTTTCAACGGAAACTAAGTACGAATAAGTTTCCCTAACATTTATGTTATTTTAAGTCTGCAAAACAGGCAGTGTAAGATTTCAACTTTGACCGGATACCCTGCAGACAATTGCAATGTAAGTAAATATAACGTCTGCTTGCAGATTAGCTTGGAACATGCCATGAATGAAAAACGGCCCTTTTAGACTTTTGGAGAAGCTTTTGATCAATGAAATTGATTCTGGTTTTGAGTGATTGTCCCACCCAGGGAGATACTTTGAATAAAACTGATGCAAGATGTTCCAGTGAAAATCCAGCATGTTCCTAGATGCTTAAATTTTGCATCTTATACTGATGATTTGGTGCAGTGCTGTGAATTAGCTCCTGGGACAGTCCAAGAGGATTTGCTACCCCAAATAGGGGTACCTCCTTAGCCCCCACCCCAGTTTTGGCTGCATCCTAGTTTCTGTAGTTCCACCTTTTTGTTTTTAGGGTGTTGAGACACAGGCTAGGCAGAGTATGCTGGGAGTGGAGTCCTGTGTGGAGGACAAGTGGAAGGAGGGAAGGGCATAGTAAAGGAAATGGGAGGGTGGGTGGGGCATCCCAGCTCTGCCTACTTCTGCAGCTGGACATGGAAGAAGGAGTAGGGAGGAAGTAGAAGGAAGGAGGAGGTGGAGTGATTCCGGTTTGATCACTCATGGAAAGGGAGCAATCAGGATTGCTGTAGTGCCCTATTGCTTTTTTGTCCAGCACCACAGCTGCAATTGCTTGCAGCAGTGGGGATGGAGGGAGAGGAAGGTTGCTGCTGTCCCAGAACAGGATCAAACCATGGGGTGAGGTGGCTGGACGGGCAGCAGGCTAGAGGAGGGCACAGGGTCTGGGGTACCCATTGTCAGCTTGCCATCTCTTCCTGCCCACTGCTTGAAGCAGCCACTTCAATCTGCTCCATGGCTGGGGGTCAGCCCTGAGGTGGTCTCACTCGATAGGGCGCAAGTTCACCTATAACCAAGACAGTGAAATGTGAGAAACATTTCCTAGGAAATGGATCAGCCTCTTGGTTCACATGCAGTTTGGTGACCACGGGGCGAATAAGCTAGCCCTAGCTATGATTTAATTTCTGCCTTTCCATAACACAAACATGACAGATTGCACAACTGTGTATCTTCAGATTCTTTTGAACGTGGCAGTACTTGTCCCACATTTGTGAATTGGTACACTCTTAGAGCACCTGAGATGAACACACTAGAAATAAGCAGCAATGACATACCTAGGAGTAAACCCCATTGAACGTAATGGGACCTACTTCTGAGTAGCCACGCATAGGCTTGCTCTGTCCATAGTGCTACACTTTCATTAATCTGCAGATTAAAGCACCATGAAGATTTCGGTCACAATCACCATTCCATCAAGAGGAGCAAAACATCAGAGCTCAGTAATAAGCACATTTATTTGTTCCCCTTCCATGAATTAAAAATAACGGATTAATCAACCAAGAGATTTAAAGCATCTTAATTATTTGGTGCAACCATAACCTTCCGTCTTTGGCTGATCAGTGAGTGCTTGTCACTCCCTGGACTAACTTCGCCTTAGCAAGCCACTCCCTTTCAGCTTCAACATTCTCCCCTGCAATGCGGAGATGATAATACAAGTAGACATCCAAAATCCAGACTATTCCAAAATCCAGACATTTTTGTCCAAGACTTAAAAAAAAAAAAACTTTCTGTAATGTGAACACTCAAAGGTCTTGTATTGTGCTCATTCCTATGTACAGGCTGTAAGTTCTATTCTCTGTTCTGTGGTGTGTGACACTGTTGAAATACATCAAAGAGGCCAGCAGACACCCAAATGGGTAACAGTGAAGAGAGGAAGAGGAAGCATTTCTTGTTATATTAATTCAAGTATTCCAAAATCCAGAGAAATCTGAAATCCGGATACCTTCCCGTCCCAAGCAATCGTCAGACAAGCACTTTGCATACTTGAAAAGGCTATTCAAATGCTAAACATTGTCTCTCCCTTCCCCTTTTTTCTTCCCAAATTAAATGTGTTTGTTTCCCTCTCCAACTTCTTTATCCTCTTTCTTTTTTGCTTCTTCCACCAGGTTTCCTTCTCTCCTTTAAATTTTTTGCCATCACTCTCCTACCAATACTCTTTCTCTCACTTCTCCACCTGGCTTCTAACTTTTAGCAGTGGCTATGGCTGTAGTTGTAGCTCCATCTCCCAGCCAGCTCCCTTCTTTCCTGGGCTCTCTGCCTTTTGGAAAGACAGGGACTAGGAGGGAAGAAGGCATTGAAGTGGCAATTTCCAAAATGGCCACCGGTGGCTTGCTGCATGCGTTGCCATATAGCCATTTACAACAGTTGAACAACAGGTTCCACGATTATAATGCTTAGTTAGTATGATTGGACCCGAAGTCTGTGAGCCGGACATGACTTACAGGGCAATCTTATACCCCGCTTAGCGTCAGCGCTGCACTCTTGCGCCGGCTGAATGCTGTCGCGAACGTGCCGTAAAGTGTGTCCGCGTCGGCACTATTGCGTTCAAGCAGCAGCGCCAACACTTGGGTGCCACTACAACCTTTGGCCACGCTGGCCATGTGCCAGTTGAGTGCCGGCGTCGCTCGTTCGGGGCAGGGCCTCTGCAAGGGCGTTCCAGAGGCATTCCGGGGGCATAACTGGGCAGCACAGTGGGTAGAGATGGTGGTTATGACACGGTTGTGACGCAGGATGGCCGTAGTGCCATATCCTAATGCCGGTTCCTGGCCATGGCGGCCCCGATTCAGGCCGCTTCCGTACAAGTTCCTCTGGGCCTGCTATTCTGCCGGCGCAGATCTGAGCAGGCCCATGGGGTGACTGGGGCTTACGCGGGTGCAAGGGGAAAACCTCCCCTTGTCCTGCACGTTGCTGCTGCTGCCTCCGAATGGGCCTGTGGATATGGCCCTGCTATGTCAGCCTTACTAGGCCGGCATAAGGTACGATTGCGCGTTTAGTGACTGAACAACAACAATGCATGGCCCTAGCCTGGTCCTGACACAGCCGACCAACTATTTTTCCAGCCTGCTTTTGCAAGGAGACCACTGTGTTCTGAGAGTGCTGTGGACATATTAGTCAGCATGCAACAGTCCAGGCCATTAAGCCACAATTACAATGCAATTCCTGACAGTTATGCAAGTACAAATGCATAAATTAGATTACTGTATTTTATTATGTGTGGCTTTACTAGCCCTCTATCCTTTGAACATGGTATTAGTTATAACATGTTGTAGTTTAAAAATGAGTGTTTTATTTTTTTGTCCCCCAAATTTTGCTTATACGACATTTTTCCAATTCAGCATGGGCATAATTTAATCCCTTCCATCCTTTCAACTATCTCAGTGAATGACTAAAATGTTTTGCAACAAGCACTGTGCCCATAAAAGTGCTCACAAAAAGTGAGTCCCAGTTTTCAAAAGCATCTCTCAGCACAATATATCACACAATATAACTGCTGGGTAGTTTGACTTTTTGGTTATCTGTGCTACACTTAGCCATGTTTCTTTGAGAGGGACGCCTCTTGGTTTTTTCCCCTGGGGTCCTTTATGCTAGCAATATTACTTGAAAACTGTATGCTGGTGGGAAGAATATTATTTTTTTCACACAGGTTACTCCTTTAAATTAGATCTGCCCATATTAACTGTTTATAACTGGCCTACATGTGCATGATCAGCAACTTTAAAAAGCTGTCTTCATAAACATTCGATTTAGCCTCACCTTTGTGAGATACCCATTGCCTCCTATTGTTACGGTGCCCACTTCGGTTCTTATTTTCAGCAACAGCCTGATTCAAGGAATGCAGTCTAGATACTCAGGTGGCAAATAGCCAATGTGACTATGGAAGCTAATTCAGCAACTACCCAACAACCCACATTGCAAGCCCCTTACCATAATGGAATGACAGCACATGGCTGCATTGTTCTTCCCAACTCTTGGTCCCATAAAAGTACATAGAATGGCAATAGACAAGTACATATTGCTGGATCTGCCTCTATAAATACTAGGCCTGAGCCAAACATTCTAAGGGCCCATTCCATTGGGCCTTACCATGGACAGTATGCTTGTACTTCCCAGGCAAATGTGCAAGGCGCCATAAAGCTCCTCCAACACCGGCGGTAAGCTGTTACTGCCAGCGCTGGGGTGGCACCATGGCGACAGTGGCCATGGGCGCCCTGAATGCGGATGTTTTGGCCAGGGCAGGAGGGCGTTCCAAGGCGGGGGAAGGGTGGAATGAAGAAGGGACCAGCAGCGAAGCTTGCCGCCAGTTCCCGACCTCTAAGTAAAGGCCACGCAGCCTTACTCGGAGGCCCTCACTTCTGCACCGGCTAAAAAGCCGGCACCGAAGTGAGTAGACCTGTTGCCCACCTTGCGCCCTTACCATGGGGAAAGGCTACCCTTTCGAACATCCCCGTTCCCCGCAGAGCCTCCTGGGGCTGCCTGGCTACCGCTGCGTTCCTGGGCAGTTGGGCAGTTCTGGATTGGGCCCTAAAACTAGTAATTTGGCTCGAAGATGCCACTTCGGCACCTGTTTACCGTTCCAGCAGCAACAGTTCTAGCAACAACCATACTCCCTGCAGGTCCAAATATAGATCTTTGGGGGATTTCACTGCTTTCACTGACTTATTGTAAAAACAATTCATGTATTCCAAACACCTCTTTTTATTCTTCAGTGATCAGTATTGATAAAAGGATTTATGGCCCAATCCTACTGAGCTGTACCTCTGCCAGAACTAGATTTTTCAGGTCACTTTGTTCCCATATGCCTTCAGTTCCCACATGCCGTTCATGACATCATGAATCCCGAGCTGGAAATGTGTGCAGCCATGCATTTCTGGGCTACCACCACAGGTGGTGGGGAGGACCCCACCCATAATGAAGGCGAAGAGGAGCCCCATCAGTAAGGGAAGGGTTGGGAGGATTGGGAAAGATTGGGGAAGGGGCCGGTGTGTGTCAGAGGCAGGAGGGTATGGCACCCAGCATGAGTAATGTGTACTGGATGCTGTCCCCTCCTGAGCCAGCCGAAATGCCCCCTTTATCACTTCAGACTTGCATGAGCTAAATGGCTGGCACAGGTCCGAGGAGTTTCATTGATGGTCAAGAGGCTTATGGAGGGCTGTGGGAAAATATTTCCCCTTACCCCTCCTATGCCTCCTGATTGCCCCCTCCCCATAGCGGGCAGCACAACCCATTTTGGTGCAGCTGGGTGATATAGTGGGGAGAAGGATAGGATTGGGCTGTTAGAGAGTGAATTTGTCAGGACCTTTTTGGGAGCCCAAATAAATACATTATCAGTTCAATCCTATGCATGTCTACTCTGAAGTAAGTCCATAGTGTTCAATGGAGCCTACTCCCAGGAAAGTGTGTAAGGGATTGCCGCCTGAATCTATTTACATATTTCTTGATGTCATCAAAAAAAGAGCATGGGGAGGCAGAGCTTTGCATTGCAACCGTGCTGACGATTCTTCAGTAAGGCGTATTCCTTTAAAAAAAAATTCTAGGTTTAATCATGCTTTCTGCCAATTTATCCAGGATGGATGTTAACTAATGGGCCTATAATTTCCTGGATCCTGCTAGACTCATCTTTGCTATTTTCCAGTCCTCCAGCAAGAAGGCTAGTTTTAATGACATGTTATTTATTTTTGTTAGATAATCCACTATTTCTCATCTGAGTTATTTAAAAACTCAGGCACAAGTACCATAGAAACCCAATGACTTGTTAATTCTTAACTCTTAATTAATTCTTAGTTAATTCTTAGTTCTGTCAGTTAGCCCTAGATCATCACTTCTAGTCACATATTGTATATTTTATTTGACTCTTCAGCTGCCTTTCTGCAGCAAGCAATTCAGGAACCTGTCCAATAACTTTCATTGTGAAGACAGATGCAAAGAATTTGTCCAGCTCCTTGGCAGTCCCTCTATGCCTCCTTTTACAACATGGTCATCTACTTGTTACCTGCTTCTGATGTATTGAATTTTTTTTTTGTATTGTTGGTTTTAATTTTCAAGCAATATGCTCTTCAAACTTCCCCCTTGCTTTATTGTCAATTGTTCTATGGTACAGTCATTTATTTTACAAAGAAATATTACCACTTTCACAAAAGTTAATCCTATACCTATACTATAACTCAAGAACAGTTCGGAAGCTACAGTTAGTACAGTTAGCATTGGGACTGCTGCAGTGCACCACAGGGTAAGGGGAATATAGTCCCCATACTCTGAGTTATGCTGCATGCAGCCCCAACCGCATGCTGGATATGGGGCAGGCTGGCTGGCTTCCCTGATGCGGCATGGGCTAGGAGGGGGCTGCTACTGGCATTGCAATCCAATCCACAACTTCACTATTTAAACTGCTGTTTTTCTCCATCTTTTTTTTCTGGCCAAATGCATATACTTGAATTCATACAAGTTAAGTATACTGTACGTAAAATGTGGGCCAACTACATCACAAAGCTGTTAACCTAGATACAATAATATACTTCACAATCAGTAGAATAATTTAAAACAGAATCATAGCCAGCATTGTCATGCAGCCAGAACGCTGGGCGGGAGGAATGGGTGAGCGGCAGCCCGCCCGTTGTGTTCTGGTCCGTTTTGCCGTCTTCCCCGCC
>JAJKFI010018034.1:0-14871 GCA_029204185.1 Lerista edwardsae | reverse complement strand
GTCTGACATTAAATCTTTAGCCACAGATGTACACCTGTAAAAAAAAAATGTAGAAATCAAATTTGACTGGGCAACTTGTTCATACAAATTTTGCATGTAAAACTGGGCAAAAAAATTAAAAATTCACATTATTATTATTATTTTCTGTTATAGCCTATATGTTGTGCCTCCTGGATGTTTCTGAAAAATCTTTTGCTGCTACCATATCACTTGTGAAAGAAGCAGCAGCCCTTTTCAGTCCAATCTGCAAAGCAGATTTCAGTACATTAAATCATGATATTCCAGTTTTACAAATTCTCATGAACTGCTTCAATCCAGGATCTGAATTAATGGCAAAAATGCAAATGGTATCTGTACCACTATAGCTACAATTTGGCATCTTAAGCTTAGCAAATACAGTGGGATCTCAGTGTGATTTGATATCCACTGATTTGACTCACTATTGATACCATCTTTAAATGCCCTGTAACAAGGGGAAAAGAGGCCAAAATCCCATTTTCTCCCTTCCTACATTCCATTACATTCAGACATGTCATGTAGCGGGTACGCGCATACCCGTTCCTAGGATTAGGGCTGGCTCCGCCCATTTGCCCGCCCACTCGTCGACTCCATTGGTGCTCCGCTCCGCCCCCTGCAACGTTTGAATTGCCTGCATGTTTGAGTTGCCTGCGTGTTCTCAGAGCCAGCCAGGCAGGCAGGCAGCGGAGCGAGGGAGACCGGCGGCGGCAGCAGCAGCGGCAGCGTGAGCAAGCAGGCTGCCTGGGGCTCTCTCTTGAGGAGGCGTGGCAGTTCCTGGGGGGGGGGGAATCAGTAGCCCGTGCAGCAGCCCCGGGACTGGGACTCCCGGGCCTACTCCCGGGCCTTCTCCTGGGCCGCCGCGCAGCGTACCGTGGAGGCACGGCGGTTCCTGGGGGCGGTTCCTGGGTTCTGGCTATGACCTCACTTCTGGTGGGTGGGCCCTGACACAAGTGCCAATCAAAAGTGAGTACCTGTTGCTAAATCATTTACATGCCATTACTGATCGCATTCCATTATTTATTTTAAAAAAATATATATGCTGCCTTATTCCCCAAGGGAGGGGATTCAGGGATTTTTTAACATAGTTAAAAAAGTAATTAAAATCAAACAAATTCTAAAAACATTCAATATAAAAACCAATTACAGTATTAAAACATTAAAAACAAAACCACCATGATCACTAAAAAAAATAAATGCCAGTCTTACTCAAACATCTTTCAAAATGAAAAGGTCTTAAGACCCTGCAAAAAGGTCTCCATACCAGGGAGGGAGCAATTCTTAGTTCCATAACTGAGGAACCACCACCAAGAAGGCCCTGTTCCTGGCCATCACCCCTTTCACCTCTACTGGTGGCGGCACAGTCAGAAGGTCCCACAGTCAGATGGGTAAGGTTGTATGGAAGAAGGCTGGGGGTAAGATTGGGCGGTAGAAGCCACCATCAGGTCCCGCTCTCTCACCAGGCTGCCCCTCCCCACAGGAACTCCCTCCTGCCCCGCCCAGAATCTCTGAAACACTGGCGAGGGGTGACCTCATTCATGCCACTAGCGCTGGAGGACTCTGGATTGAGCCCTGAGGCAAATTGGTTCACACCCAAGTATTTTAGCGTGGCAGACTGGCTTCGCCAAACAAAAAAGAAACCTTTCCATGCTTCTTATTCACAACCTTATAAAATACAAGTTGTATAAAATATCTGATATGCAAATATAAAGATCTGAGTAAACAAGCATACGTTATGCACATACTAAAACAATTCGTGGTTTTCTTTTGACTGAACAGCAAAGCACAAAAGCACAAAACATTTGCATACAAAGTAACAGATGTAATAATGGGATTAAATGAATCTTCTGGAAAGGGCTTCACGTAGTTGTTTACCCAGATCTATCATTCCCTTAGTCACTTGGCATTTCAACCAACTATGCTTCAAGACTCAGCTAAGACCGTGTCGATGTGGATTAATGAAATAGTTTGTCTAAGCAAATAAACACACGAAAGCCATTTGATTGTGGAGTAACACTGAATGAAACGAGTTACAATTTTCATCCCTCTGATATGAAGAAAATAAATTAGATGCACAGCCGTGCAATTTCTGTAAATTGTGTGCCAGCCGAAGGCGGGGGGTGGTGGTGGCCTCCATCCCCAGCCATGTGGCCCTGATAGAGGAGGTGCAGATTCGAGCAAGCCCTTCGGGGTGGCTGGCGCCTACCCCAGGACAAGGGCGTGAACGTGGCCTCGCCCTGTGGATGCTCCAGCTCAGTTCCAACCTGCGTTGGATACAGTGCAGGCCCACCAGTCTGGGTTGTTCTGGCGCCAGTTAGGATTGCGCCCTAAATTTCTGTTGCTCTCGGGTCGCATTGAGCTGTTTCTTTGCATTTTATCGGACATTTTTGGTACCTGCTAAAACCTTTGGCTGTCATGAGAAAGCTTTGGGTGCATGCAGACATATTCGCAAAGAGGGAATCAGAGTGTTGTTGTTTTTCCTGCCACTTTATGAGCTTGACTTCTCCCCCGTTCACTTCTCATGTGGGACACATTCTGGCCTTTGAACCTACTGCTGATATTCTCCTCAGTGTCATCATCTCTGTCCCATATTTCAGAGGGATTGTATGCCTTTAAAATGAAATGTCCCATATGTCCTGCAAATGGGTTACTATTTAACTTTTGTGTTATAATCCAACAAAATACTTTAACTTGGAAAAACTGCTTAGGGAAGGAAGAGGTGGTTTCATGAGGGCACAATCCTAACCTGGTGTCGCACCGGTGAAGTCCTCTTGCTCTGTTGCAAATGTCCACAAGGCGCCCCTGTGCCAGGGATTCGATTGCTGGGCTGGCACAAGCAGCAGCACTGGCACACAAGCGCTCCCATGCCTGTCAGCTGGGACGGTCGAGAACCGGCTTAGCTCTTCTGGAGCAGGGGTGTGCCAAGGGCATTCCAGAGGTGAGCAGGAGGCGTAACAGGGAGGTGTCATGGGCAGAGAGGGGTTGGATATGGCTGTTGGGCCGTGTCCGTCCCCCCGTCCCCAGGCTGTGTGGGCCTGATTTGGGCCACTTCTGGACTTGCACTTGCTATTTTGCTAGTGCAGATCTGAGCTGCCCTATAGGGCTGGCTGGGGCTTACCCCAGGGAAAGAGGAAAATACCCCCTTGCCCCACACTGAGCCGCTGCTGCCTGCTAACATGGTTAAGATGGAGCACAGTGAGCTGGTCTGCCTATTCCAGAGCAGGTTAGGATTGCACCCTCAGAAACATAATAGCCAGCCAATCAGTGGTCTGCATAGCCCAAACAGGAAGAAAGAGCTTCTGACCCAAATGAGTTGAGTTCAGTTTCACTACAGGCTCACTGGTCTAATTCTTCATGTCTGAATGCTCCATGTTAAGTCACTTTTCATATTAATTCACTTATGGAAATAATGCAAACTGTGTAAGCGCTTTTGTTCAGCTAGGAGTCAGTGAAGATGATTGCCTCTGAAAAAAGTTACAATGAAGATCCATCACCACTGAATCTGCTCATCCTATCAGTCTCTTCTATTCATCACAACTGTCAGACTGCAAAGAAGAAACCCGCTATAAGCTCTGCAGCAGGCGAGAGAGGGATTCTCTTCGTAGCTTAATACATCTCCATTACATGCTTCCGTGGTTTTCTACACATGAGTAAGCACAAATGCCAGTGCCAACACATTGGCAATTTATTTGCAGATAACTCAGCTCTAGAGAAAGAACCTTTTCTGTTCAATTCTCAGTGCTTATTTTAGCTCCCGCAACTGGGACTATTCAAAATTTCTTCTTACTTTTAAATAGCTGTACATTCTTTAAAAAATGCAGCCACATTCATAAGTGCTGCTCATATCAGATGGTACTTCCCAAAGAACAAAAAATAACCTAATATAAGTATATACAATCTTGATCACGTTTTCAGATGTTAATTAAGAAACTCAGATTCCTCATGGGGAGTATCTTCTTTCTGCACTAGGAAGGAAAGGCGGAATCATCTTCTCTATTTTAATTAAAATGTAAAATTAAAAATTTTTTTTCCATCCTCAACAATGCTAAGAAAGGTGCAAGCATGACAAATATATATATATAAATAAATACAGATGGGACCTGTTAAGTTGAAGCTTGAGCTACAAACCGTGAAAAGTCTAGTAAATTGAAATCAGTAGATTATGATTGGCCTGAAACTGTCGTTTCATAAAGCCCAGAATTCTATACAGAGATTGAATGTGCATAATAATACAAAAGTGTCACAAATGAATGAGAAACAAGACTGTTCGTTTAAAGAGGCAATGTAAAACGCTGCTGTACTTTCTGCTTTTTAAAGGGTGCTTTGGATAAGCAAATGCTTTAATTAGTTTACAACCCAATCCAGACTAAAGTGCCCTGTGCCGATGAGGGGGAATTATGGCTGCTAGAGGTCTCCTCAAGCTCAAGGTAAAGGGACAGGGTAAGCCTCAGCAGCCACAATGGATGAACTCTCTTCCCCAAACTGGAGGTGGGTAGTGATTGCCTTTTTGTAGTGTGCACAGGAAGGTGCACAGAAGGGGCCGTGGACTCCCTGTACACTCTGCAAGGCCGGCGCTGGCCCCGTAAGCACAGGGAGATATCCCTTATTCAGACACCCAAAATCCAGACATTTTTGTCCAAGACTTTTTTTAAAAAAAACCGTGCTGTTGTGGGAGCACTAGAAGATCTTGTGCTCGTTCCCATGCTCAAGCTGTAAATTCTGTTCTCTGTTCAGTAGTGTGTCTCTATGCAGACACAGCTGAAATATGTCAGAGGCCAGCAGATACCCAAATGGGGAACAGTGAAAAAAGCAAGAGGAAGCATTTCTCAGTGTATTTATGCAGTTACTTTGAAATTCAGACAAATCCAAAATCCAGACACCTTCCTGTCCCAAGCAGTCTGGATGAGGGATACTCAATCTGTATATAAAAAACCCTTTTACCTCTGGCGGTGACCCAATCGTGGAGGATCCATCACTGTCACCCTGCCGCCTAAGGGCTGGGGCGTTGTTATGCCCCAGTTTAGCAACCTCTGGGCTACAGTTTATGGGATCCTTCACTGGAAAAAAGGCACCTGAGGGGCGACAGAAAATTATGCAGGGTGGATAGAGTGGTTAGAGTGATCAGAGCCAGGGGACATTAAATTTGTCTAATGCAGAATGACTAAAACTGAGTGTTGGGAGAAATAGAACAGACAACAGAAAATATTTATTTACCCGGCATGTGATTAACCTGTGGAACGCCTTGCCACAGGACATGGTGATGGTGCCTGGCCTAGATTCCATTTTAAAAAGGGATTGGACAATTTTGTGGAGGAAAATGTCATTGTACTGTACGTTACAAGCCATGATGGGTATACTGACTGGTTCTAGAAGTGGGCTCTATCTGAACACCAGATGAAACGGAGTGGCAACAGGATGCAGGTATTTTGTGTCTTGTGTGGTCGCTGAGGCAAGTGGAGGGCCACTGAGAGATACAGTAAGCTGGATGAGATGGGCCTTTGGTCTGATCCAGCTGGGCTTTTCTTATGTTCTTAAATGGACTTGTATTTTCTTGACCTTTGTTTTTCCAAAAAATGTATAAACAAACGCCATCGCAGAATAAATTTATCGTCCGATTGTTTACCTTCTCTGACCCTGACTAAGATGGTTAATTTTACCCGTGAAGCTGCATCTCATAACTCATGTTGCCGCTCTGTTAATTGAAGGAGGGATTGGTCTTTTCCCAGCAACTACTAATTATCAGCCATGAGGTCATTAATAGTTTAACTTAAAGGTCATAATCATCCAGCATGACTAGAGTTTTCATCTTTTCAAAAAGCATTATTTTTGGGTTGTGGAAAAGAATATCATGTCATTTCTTCAATATTCTGAACTATCTGCATCAAAAAAGGACATCTGAACATCTGTATCCTACAGCACAATCAAAAAATGTGTAAAAGGTTTACTCAAAGATAATCATGGATATAATTACTATTAGTACAGAGAGTGTTGTTCCTGTGTTTTAGAGTGCAATCCTAACCTGGAGTTAGGCCGGCACAGTTAGGCCAGCAAAATTTGGCTGGCACAAGGGACACTGTAAGGTTTGGACCACTTTTGGAGTCAGAGGGGCCAGCACACAGACGTGCGCCATCCTCTCTGACTCTGAGGGTGGTCCAAATGTGCTTTACGGTGACCCTTGTGTAAGCCAAACTTTGCTGGCCTAACTGTGCAGCCTAACTCCAGGTTAGCATTGTGCCCACAATGTCAGGAAGAAACTACTAATGGTCAGGAAAGATTATTTCCACTCATGGAGAAGACCATTGGCCTTCATCTCACTT
Source organism: Lerista edwardsae (assembly GCA_029204185.1). Classification (NCBI taxonomy): domain Eukaryota; kingdom Metazoa; phylum Chordata; class Lepidosauria; order Squamata; family Scincidae; genus Lerista; species Lerista edwardsae. The sequence goes on along the minus strand of JAJKFI010018034.1, from coordinate 8,539 downwards.
AGAAAGCTGTGAAATAATGATCCACTGGACCAGATGTGCCTGCTCCTATGGGCTCAGAGAGCAGTGGCAGACCTGAGCAGTGGTCAAGGGGTGCAAATGCCCCAAGTGCTGGGCTGGGGGAGGGCGGTGACAACACCCACCCCTCCCACCCCTGAGTTGTAGTGCAAAGTTGAAGCCGCTTTCCGGGGCCATGAAGCTGCTTGTCAAAGCAGCCAGTCATGCTTCAAAGGGCCGCCTGCCGCTTCTCAGAGGGATAGATGGCCCTTCATGAAGCCATGGGGGGCAGCACCTGCAGGGGGCACATCCCTGGTGGTGTGCCCCTGGGTGCTGACCCCCCAGGAGTCGCCCCTGTCATGGAGTGTTGGATCAATGAAAGGGGCATGGGCAGCCCAACCCTATGGCTGCTGCTGTATCCTGTGGGGCAAGGGCAGCTGCCAGAGTCTCCTCAGGATAAGGGAGCACTGGTTCCTTTACTTTGGGTAGAACGCCACTGGTCCTAATGGGTCTCCTCAGATCTGCATATTTAGTTGGTGCAGAACCAAGGAGGCCCATGTCAGGCTCCACGGCTCTGGAGAGATTCCCCAAATCCCTGTTCTCCCTCCCTGGCCCAATCCTGCCCTCAGTCCGCTTCCCTCCACCCTGTTCCACCTCTCCCTGCCTTCCCCCACCCTTCCCTGCCCCAAGAAGTCTCCCTGCCACTTGGTGGGGATACTCACTGTGTGCCACTCCTCCTGAGCGTCTTCCTGGTGCTGAGGCTCAGTGCTGACTGGCGCTAGGCTCTCTGCCAGTGTTGGGTGTCTCTCGCCAGTGGTAAAGTGCTTTATGGCACTTTTACAGCACCCATCACCAATGGTGGTGCCGATAGGACCAGGCTCTCTGTGGGAAGACAGTGAGGGAAAAAGTCAGTTGGTGATCGTGAAGCTGAGAAGAAGGTGAGAGAAGACAGCTGTGGAGAGATCTGAAGGAGGTAAGGAGAGAAAGAGAGATAAAAGCATATCTACAAGATGTAAAAATGAAGGATGCCTGAATAAAACACAAATAGCAGCACAAGCATCTAATGCCGTGTTAGTCAAACTGTGGGTCAGAACCCACTTGGTGGGTTGTGATCTGATGTCAGGTGGGCCACAGAAAGTTGGAAGCAGCCATCTTGGAAGCTGCAGATCTTACTTTTGCTATAGTCCTGTTGTATTAACAATTTGAATTTTCAAGTGAGGATTTTTAAAAATTGTTTTCAGTTCAGTGCTTTTACATATTTTGTCCTAACCTTTCTTTCTGTAAGGAATGTTTCATGGTTGTGCAATTGCTGCAGTCCAAGATTGCCAGTTTGCATTCCAGGAGTGTCATTTGATTATGTCACAATGATGGCACTTCCGGCAATGACTTCACTGACATCACTTTCGGCGGGTCCAAACATGAGTGCCATTCGAAAAAGTGAGTGCCAGTCTAAAAAGTTTGAGAACCACTGATCTAATGTATAGGAGATGAGTAAGCAGGATTTGGCCTCTGTGGGCAGAATGAGAAGGAGATGAATAGGCAGAATGTGTCCTTGTGCCAGCCCAGCCAACTTCTGAGGAAGCGCAAACATGTCTTACGACTTACGCCCAAAGTGACTTTAGGATTGTGCTCTTTGTTAGGGTTACCAGATACAAATAGGGACAGAGTGCCTATACCTTTAACCATTGTATAGAAGAGGGAATTTGGGCAGGTGCAGCTCAGCATGGAAGGGTTTCAATAACTGCACCTGCCAAAATTCCCTCTTCTATACAATTGTTAAAAGATAGGCACTCTGTCCCATTTGTACCTGGTAACCCTACTCTTAGTCAATCACCAAATTGATTCTTCAATCATTCTTTGGCACACAGCACCATCGACTCTGCTTAAGACACAGAATGGATCTGAATTATGGCATCAGTGGCTTTTACTTAACTGTCACCAGCAAAAAATAATTTCCATTTTTTGTGTGTGTATGGGCAGACAAGTGATGGGAAGATCTATTTTATATAAGAAGCTTGAAGATGAAGCACCGTCTAGGAACCAAAATGCTGAATCAAGAAAGGAGCAGATCAGCCACCTAAGAATATAACAAAAATGAGCTCATTGTTATGCTGAAACCATGATTGATAGGTTTCTATAGAGCAAGGAGAATGAGAAAATATGCACAGAAATGCCTGTGAAACTCTCACAGATATTTAGAGTAATAAAAATGTGTCAATCTGAAACTGAACCACAGAATAAAATATAAAGCACACATCCCCCCCCCACACACACATCAATGTGTGGTGCAGATGTGGCAGGACTGCCCCACTGGAGTCCTTTGAAAAGTGCTGATACTGCTGCTACAGTGGCTGTGATCCCGCAAACACAACCCATGAACTCCAGCTGCTCAGAGCGCAGGGGTTGTAAACCTTTGTGTGATCACAGCAGTAGCAACACTTTTCAAAGATCTCCAGTAGGGTGGTTCTGTCTCACCTGCCTCACCTGTACCACATGTCACTCACACACACATGCATATAGCTCTTTAAAGCCTTTGCGAATAAAAAATAGGCTTGGGTATCTAAGTTGTCATCTGTGTGCAGAAAGCAAATTGGCAATTGTGGAATGAAATACCAGTTGGAGGCAGTAAATCAAGGGACACTGTTACATACTTGGAAGCTGCCAAACCATTTTTATGAAAAATGGAAAAGTCCACTTGGACTAGCGTATCAGGTGGAACTGACTGATTAAAATACCAATGAGGAGGTAAAAAGAAAATGTTGTACATGTCATCCATCATGTTGACAATCCTGACAACCCCCAAATGTTAGCCAATTAAACACATACAACCCTAAACAATTCTTGCTGATTGAGGTTTACAATACATCCTGAATAAAATGAATGAATACAGTCTTAAAAACAAAACTCTAATTTTGATCATGTAGTCTGCCAGGATGCATGCTTTGGAATAAAAGCTGGTTTCACAAATAAAAATAAAAATACAGGAAATGAACCATTGTCCCATTGGGGTCAGTGGGAGAATTCTCACTATTCCCATTTAATTCCCACTAATTCCCATCTATTTTGTCCCATTGGGGTCAGTGGGAGAATGCAGGCCAGATTTAGAGGGCAGGCCTTTGGCAAGAGCCGAAGATGAAGCACCGTCTAGGAACCAAAATGCTGAATCAAGAATTGAACTCACTGATTGAACTCACCTCTTCACTGGCTGCTGTGGGAATTGCTGCAACCTCAACATTTAATTAGAAAATTCTGCAGTGACTCTTGAATTTCAATTCCCATGGCAGGCAATGGAGATTTTCCCAGGAGTTCACTATGGTCCGTTGAAGAATTCTTATTTGCAGCTGGACAAGGAAGAGGATGTGTCTGGCCTGGAATTTCTTGCTCCTCAGAGGACAATAGTCCAAATGGTAATAGGAGTTTTCCACTGGAGTGTCCGATTGGTCATGTTGGGGGTGGGGGATGAGGCAGAGTCTAGCCAAATGCTTCCTCCTTTCTCCCCAAGGTCAATGCTGCCAAGATGTTCCCAGCAGCAGGATCTCGGTCATTGGGAGAGAAGGTTGCAGATGGTCTCTGCCAAGAAAAGGTTGGAGGGGGAGGAACTGCCTGCTGTTGCCAAGCCCGCTTACCTGCTTGTCTGCCCAGTAAATAGGCAAGGACAGAGAAGGGACAAGTGGAATGAGCCAAGGGTGGTACACATGTATGCTTCATGTGTTCTCAGAAGACCCTAAATTTGCTCATGCAAATTTACCTGTACCTGGTGGACCTTGGTACAATGTGACTTTAAAGATGTTTAACTTTTCATATGAGCTTGTGTAGGCCTGTTACAGGTTAAGATTTCTAGGGTTGCTTGGACAGAATAAAAATAGGATGTTTTGTCCTTTATAATGGATGAATAATGTTGATGATGTCATCTGGAGGCTTTGTACAAGGGGAGGGAACCCAGGGCAGCAATTTCAGAGACAAGGACTAACATGAAAGCAACCTTATAGCTGCAGAAATATCTCTATTGCCCTCCTCTGCTCCTGCATACTCAGAATACTCCGCTGTGTTCTGTAGAATGTACTCCTTGATAAATGTGTTTAGAATCGCAAACTGAATCTCTTTTTAAAAAATGTTTATAGATTTAAGTGGTGTAACCTCTGAGTCATTTCCACACATACATATTTGGCTACTACAAAAACTGAGTGTAAGGGACTTAGAGTAGATGGTATGGTTGTTGTTGTTGTTGTTGTTGTTGTTCAGTCGCTAAGTCGTGTCCGACTCTTCGCGACCCCATGGACCACAGCACACCAGGCCTCCCTGGCCTCCACTAGCTTCCGGAGTTCGCCCAATTTCACGTTCAGATGGTTTGGTACAAAATGGTTAATATATCACGTGAATGCTGATAACCCAGAAATCCCTTATTTTCATTGACAAGTGTAAAAATAATGACCCTCCCAATTATGGTTGCATGCGCCTCAGGGGGGGAGTTAGGCAGGCGCAGTTAGGCCAGCAAAGTTTGGCTGGCACAAGGGCCACCATAAAGCATGCTTAGACCACTCTTGGAGTCAGAGAGGGTGGGGTATGTCTGTGTGCTCATCTCTCAGACTCTGAGAGCAGTCCAAACATACTTTACAGTGTCCCTTGTGTTGGCCAAACTTTGCTGGCCTATCTGTGCTGCTGCCCTTACTCCTGGTTAGGATTGCGATCTGAGACGTACAAAATTATGCATGGGATGGATAGAGTATAGAGGGAAGTTCTTTTCTTTCTCTCATAGAACCAGGGGACATTCACTAAAATTGAGTGTTGGGAGAGTTAGAACGAATTAAAGAAAATACGTTTTTACCCAGTGGGTAATCAAGCTGTTGAACTCCTTGCCACAGGAGGTGGTGATGGCATCTGGCCTAGGTGCCTTTAAAAGGGGTTGGACAGATTTCTGGAAGAAAGGTCCATTGTGGGCTATAGGCCATGATGGCTTGTGCAACCTCTTTACATTAGTAGTAGGCTACTTCAGAATGCCAGGTGCAGGGTAGTGACAACAGGATGCAGGCATCTTGTTGTCTCGTGTGCTCCCTGAGGCATCTGGTGGGCCACTGTGAGATACAAGAAGCTGGACTAGATGGGCCTTTGGCCTGATCCAGCAGGGCTCTTCTTATGTTGGTCAGCTCTCAGAAAGCATGGCCATGTTCAGAATTGGCTGCAGTTTTCAGTGCAGGATTCTGATTCACAGGAACTGTGACAGTCAACCTGGATTCAACATTTCCCCCCTAATTTCAACAGCAAATCCAATCAAGCAAATTCAAATGATTAGCTTTTGAGCTGTCAGTTCCCCCAATTTTCTCTAGTTCAAGATATATTTGGTGACAAGCAGCCTTGTCCCAAACCAATTAGGAAGCCAGGACTTCTTCAACTTTTAGATCACATGCAACACCGAAGCATCAAGTTCAAACAAGCATGATATTCCCAGACTGAATGATCCTACAGTGCCTATTCCTTATCTGGACATGTTAAATGCACTGCAGTTGAGAAACTGCTACGTTCTAATTGGGTGACAGGAAGAAACTGCCAAGGTCTAATTGGGGAGAGGAGATAACTGTCAGTAATGACATTTCTGGGTGATTACAAAGCTCAGGGACTTAATCCTAGGTGTAGCTGTGACAGAGTGTGAGTCATGTAATCATATTAACCAGTCAAGAGTCTCCCTCTCTCTTATTATTTAATTTTCCACTCAAACTCTCCATGGTAATAAATTCCAAGAACAGTGTCAATACTGTACAAGATGATATAAGGCCGTGTCAATAAATAGCTGGCTACCTAATAGAGCTGTCAGTTACAAAAACAGTCAAGAATAGACTCTGCCTGCATTGTTCGAAGTAGCACTGCACTTTCATTATTGCATGCTTTCAGTTCCTTTCGCCCCGATTTCTCTGCAAATATAACCAAAATGGCATGCATACACCTCAGCAATCATGTTACGATATTAATATGTGTATTTAAAATATTCATCTCTTGCCTTCCCTCTCTGAGGTGATCTCAGGTGTTCCTGTCCTATGACCCACTGCCAACCCACTTGGTCACCTCCCCGCTACCACCAGTCTCTAGTTTGGCAAAGATCCTGCCTTCCGCAGAGCTTTGAGGGACTTCCCTTTCTCTTTCTCGAACTCAGTGTCCGGTTGGCATTTCAGTCCTCTGTCAGGATGAAGGGTAGTAGGTTAATTGAGACAACCCAGCTTTTCCAACAGAACAAAGTTTAGTGTAGTTGATATTCACCTTCATCTAATGTAGGTTCAGCTTAGCAACTAACATCCTAATTCTGTTCCCCATTATCTTCCACCATGCAGCCAGGCTGATGGAGCATCACTGCAGTCTATAGTGGGTAGGAGGGAATAAGACAGCAAGAAGTAATTTTTAAAGTTTCAGTAGGCCACCTAATTGCCTACAGGGCTCCTTGGACCCACTCCAGTTATTTTGCTGGTGTAAGTCTGAGGAGAGGCAGGGACAGTGTGGGTTGGAAACCCAGGGATAGGATCTGGTGTGCATCTTTGCTGCTGAGACCCACCCCCTCCAGCCTGCCCTGCTCTGAATCTCCCCTGAATTGCCCACAAACCACTCCCCCTGCCACCTTACCTAGGCTGGCAGAGCAACTGGGTAGTTCTGGCATGTGTGAGGAGCTGCTGGCTGTTTCTGCCAGCAGCTCTGTTGCACACAATGGTGTTGATGTTTGCTTTGATGTTTGCTGCATCACAGGGCCATGCAGTGGATCAACAGTGCAACAGTGGGTCATACTGAAATACAAGAATTTGGGCTTAGCTCAACAAAGGACCAGACTGTCAAAGCAACAAAAACTCCACTGCCACTTCTGTAAAGAGCTACATAAGCCAAGGTCACCAGTTTGCTACTTCTGCCCTATCACCAATAAAAGCACTCTATAGGATAATTTCTGTTGTCAATTATGTCTGTACCTTAGCTTCCTGCCTGCCTGCCTGCCTGCCTGCCTTCCTTTGCGTCATCTGTATGACCCTATTATATTGGTGGGCTTGCAAAAGCCAAAACCACTACAGCCTCTGTTCATGAGAGGTGAGTAATTCCACAGTTATACTTTGGAGCAGAAATACAATTTCAACTCATTCAGCTTCTAATTCCCATTCATTATATGATCATGTTACCATGTCCAGCATTCATTACTATTATTTCCAGAGAAGATAAATCATGAGCTTTCCCTCCTGGTGCTTGAGTGGTCACTCAACACAGAATTACAGTTGAAAAATGGTATACAGTATAAGTATTTTTGATGATGATGATGATTTAACTTCTGTACCCTAAAACCAGAAGGAACAGCTAGCGCTTGTCCAACACAAGGGAATACCTACAGAGAAGTACATGCTGTGTTTCAGATTGTTGGAACACTCTGGTACATTACAGTACAATGCTGGCTTGCAGGCCACTAGGGGGAAGCATATTGCCCAGGAAGCAGATTACTTTCTCCTGAATGATTTGTGAGAGTGTGTCCCTTCCTGGCTTCCTTCCTCCTCCACTTCCTGTCTTTCTCCACCTGATCTTCCAAGCATCCTGAACTATCTTCATTAGCTGTGACCAGGTGCATGGTGTCCACCATACCGTGTCTTGCACAGGAATGCAAAGAGAATAGCTTTAGGATTTCTTGTTCCAAGTTTAAGACCTGCATTACCAACAGACATGTACAGGTTTGTGAACTGTAAGTAAAGTACTTTTCTTTGAAACCCTTTTTTACTGCCTCTGATCCTGTCTTATTGTTAGCAGCAAATTAGCAGGGGTCGGTAGGAAACAAGTGAGAAAAGGTCTGCTATGAGACTGTTTGATTTAGACCCCTTTTCCAATACAGATGATTTTAATGCGCTCTACGTGGGGCTGCCTTTGAAGACGGTCCGGAAATTACAACTAGTACAGAACGCGGCGGCTCGGGTGGTTGCTGGGGCGCATCGGTTTGACTCTGTCGAGCCGTTGCTTCGGCGGCTACACTGGCTGCCGGTTCTGTTCCGGGCCCAATTCAAGGTGCTAGTTTTGACTTTTAAAGCCCTGTACGGCTCAGGTCCGGGGTATCTGAGGGACCGCCTTCTTCCATATAATCCTACCCGTACTCTCAGATCATCTGGGGGGGCCCTTTTGACTGTGCCGCCACCAGGAGAGGTGAGAGGGGTGGCGGCCAGGAAGAGGGCCTTCTCGGTGGTGGCCCCCCAACTTTGGAATACCCTCCCCTTCAAACTGAGAACTGCCCCCTCTTTGTTAACATTTTGGCGGGGGCTGAAGACCTTTTTATTTCAAAAAGCTTTTAACTGTTGACAGGCTATATCTCCCTATCTCTTTAACTTTATTAATCTTATGATCCACGGGGTTTGTTGCTTGCTGTTTTTAAATTTTTAATTGTATTTTAACATTGTTTTTAATTGTTTTTTAATGTAAACTTTGTTTTTATTGCTTTTTTATTGTAATACCGCCTTGAGTGCCTTCGGGCAAAAAGGTGGGATATAAATTCAATTAATAATAATAATAATAATAATAATAATAATAATAATAATAATAATAATAA
>JAJKFI010018033.1:0-14873 GCA_029204185.1 Lerista edwardsae | reverse complement strand
GTCTGACATTAAATCTTTAGCCACAGATGTACACCTGTAAAAAAAAATGTAGAAATCAAATTTGACTGGGCAACTTGTTCATACAAATTTTGCATGTAAAACTGGGCAAAAAAATTAAAAATTCACATTATTATTATTATTTTCTGTTATAGCCTATATGTTGTGCCTCCTGGATGTTTCTGAAAAATCTTTTGCTGCTACCATATCACTTGTGAAAGAAGCAGCAGCCCTTTTCAGTCCAATCTGCAAAGCAGATTTCAGTACATTAAATCATGATATTCCAGTTTTACAAATTCTCATGAACTGCTTCAATCCAGGATCTGAATTAATGGCAAAAATGCAAATGGTATCTGTACCACTATAGCTACAATTTGGCATCTTAAGCTTAGCAAATACAGTGGGATCTCAGTGTGATTTGATATCCACTGATTTGACTCACTATTGATACCATCTTTAAATGCCCTGTAACAAGGGGAAAAGAGGCCAAAATCCCATTTTCTCCCTTCCTACATTCCATTACATTCAGACATGTCATGTAGCGGGTACGCGCATACCCGTTCCTAGGATTAGGGCTGGCTCCGCCCATTTGCCCGCCCACTCGTCGACTCCATTGGTGCTCCGCTCCGCCCCCTGCAACGTTTGAATTGCCTGCATGTTTGAGTTGCCTGCGTGTTCTCAGAGCCAGCCAGGCAGGCAGGCAGCGGAGCGAGGGAGACCGGCGGCGGCAGCAGCAGCGGCAGCGTGAGCAAGCAGGCTGCCTGGGGCTCTCTCTTGAGGAGGCGTGGCAGTTCCTGGGGGGGGGGGAATCAGTAGCCCGTGCAGCAGCCCCGGGACTGGGACTCCCGGGCCTACTCCCGGGCCTTCTCCTGGGCCGCCGCGCAGCGTACCGTGGAGGCACGGCGGTTCCTGGGGGCGGTTCCTGGGTTCTGGCTATGACCTCACTTCTGGTGGGTGGGCCCTGACACAAGTGCCAATCAAAAGTGAGTACCTGTTGCTAAATCATTTACATGCCATTACTGATCGCATTCCATTATTTATTTTAAAAAAATATATATGCTGCCTTATTCCCCAAGGGAGGGGATTCAGGGATTTTTTAACATAGTTAAAAAAGTAATTAAAATCAAACAAATTCTAAAAACATTCAATATAAAAACCAATTACAGTATTAAAACATTAAAAACAAAACCACCATGATCACTAAAAAAAATAAATGCCAGTCTTACTCAAACATCTTTCAAAATGAAAAGGTCTTAAGACCCTGCAAAAAGGTCTCCATACCAGGGAGGGAGCAATTCTTAGTTCCATAACTGAGGAACCACCACCAAGAAGGCCCTGTTCCTGGCCATCACCCCTTTCACCTCTACTGGTGGCGGCACAGTCAGAAGGTCCCACAGTCAGATGGGTAAGGTTGTATGGAAGAAGGCTGGGGGTAAGATTGGGCGGTAGAAGCCACCATCAGGTCCCGCTCTCTCACCAGGCTGCCCCTCCCCACAGGAACTCCCTCCTGCCCCGCCCAGAATCTCTGAAACACTGGCGAGGGGTGACCTCATTCATGCCACTAGCGCTGGAGGACTCTGGATTGAGCCCTGAGGCAAATTGGTTCACACCCAAGTATTTTAGCGTGGCAGACTGGCTTCGCCAAACAAAAAAGAAACCTTTCCATGCTTCTTATTCACAACCTTATAAAATACAAGTTGTATAAAATATCTGATATGCAAATATAAAGATCTGAGTAAACAAGCATACGTTATGCACATACTAAAACAATTCGTGGTTTTCTTTTGACTGAACAGCAAAGCACAAAAGCACAAAACATTTGCATACAAAGTAACAGATGTAATAATGGGATTAAATGAATCTTCTGGAAAGGGCTTCACGTAGTTGTTTACCCAGATCTATCATTCCCTTAGTCACTTGGCATTTCAACCAACTATGCTTCAAGACTCAGCTAAGACCGTGTCGATGTGGATTAATGAAATAGTTTGTCTAAGCAAATAAACACACGAAAGCCATTTGATTGTGGAGTAACACTGAATGAAACGAGTTACAATTTTCATCCCTCTGATATGAAGAAAATAAATTAGATGCACAGCCGTGCAATTTCTGTAAATTGTGTGCCAGCCGGAGGCGGGGGGTGGTGGTGGCCTCCATCCCCAGCCATGTGGCCCTGATAGAGGAGGTGCAGATTCGAGCAAGCCCTTCGGGGTGGCTGGCGCCTACCCCAGGACAAGGGCGTGAACGTGGCCTCGCCCTGTGGATGCTCCAGCTCAGTTCCAACCTGCGTTGGATACAGTGCAGGCCCACCAGTCTGGGTTGTTCTGGCGCCAGTTAGGATTGCGCCCTAAATTTCTGTTGCTCTCGGGTCGCATTGAGCTGTTTCTTTGCATTTTATCGGACATTTTTGGTACCTGCTAAAACCTTTGGCTGTCATGAGAAAGCTTTGGGTGCATGCAGACATATTCGCAAAGAGGGAATCAGAGTGTTGTTGTTTTTCCTGCCACTTTATGAGCTTGACTTCTCCCCCGTTCACTTCTCATGTGGGACACATTCTGGCCTTTGAACCTACTGCTGATATTCTCCTCAGTGTCATCATCTCTGTCCCATATTTCAGAGGGATTGTATGCCTTTAAAATGAAATGTCCCATATGTCCTGCAAATGGGTTACTATTTAACTTTTGTGTTATAATCCAACAAAATACTTTAACTTGGAAAAACTGCTTAGGGAAGGAAGAGGTGGTTTCATGAGGGCACAATCCTAACCTGGTGTCGCACCGGTGAAGTCCTCTTGCTCTGTTGCAAATGTCCACAAGGCGCCCCTGTGCCAGGGATTCGATTGCTGGGCTGGCACAAGCAGCAGCACTGGCACACAAGCGCTCCCATGCCTGTCAGCTGGGACGGTCGAGAACCGGCTTAGCTCTTCTGGAGCAGGGGTGTGCCAAGGGCATTCCAGAGGTGAGCAGGAGGCGTAACAGGGAGGTGTCATGGGCAGAGAGGGGTTGGATATGGCTGTTGGGCCGTGTCCGTCCCCCCGTCCCCAGGCTGTGTGGGCCTGATTTGGGCCACTTCTGGACTTGCACTTGCTATTTTGCTAGTGCAGATCTGAGCTGCCCTATAGGGCTGGCTGGGGCTTACCCCAGGGAAAGAGGAAAATACCCCCTTGCCCCACACTGAGCCGCTGCTGCCTGCTAACATGGTTAAGATGGAGCACAGTGAGCTGGTCTGCCTATTCCAGAGCAGGTTAGGATTGCACCCTCAGAAACATAATAGCCAGCCAATCAGTGGTCTGCATAGCCCAAACAGGAAGAAAGAGCTTCTGACCCAAATGAGTTGAGTTCAGTTTCACTACAGGCTCACTGGTCTAATTCTTCATGTCTGAATGCTCCATGTTAAGTCACTTTTCATATTAATTCACTTATGGAAATAATGCAAACTGTGTAAGCGCTTTTGTTCAGCTAGGAGTCAGTGAAGATGATTGCCTCTGAAAAAAGTTACAATGAAGATCCATCACCACTGAATCTGCTCATCCTATCAGTCTCTTCTATTCATCACAACTGTCAGACTGCAAAGAAGAAACCCGCTATAAGCTCTGCAGCAGGCGAGAGAGGGATTCTCTTCGTAGCTTAATACATCTCCATTACATGCTTCCGTGGTTTTCTACACATGAGTAAGCACAAATGCCAGTGCCAACACATTGGCAATTTATTTGCAGATAACTCAGCTCTAGAGAAAGAACCTTTTCTGTTCAATTCTCAGTGCTTATTTTAGCTCCCGCAACTGGGACTATTCAAAATTTCTTCTTACTTTTAAATAGCTGTACATTCTTTAAAAAATGCAGCCACATTCATAAGTGCTGCTCATATCAGATGGTACTTCCCAAAGAACAAAAAATAACCTAATATAAGTATATACAATCTTGATCACGTTTTCAGATGTTAATTAAGAAACTCAGATTCCTCATGGGGAGTATCTTCTTTCTGCACTAGGAAGGAAAGGCGGAATCATCTTCTCTATTTTAATTAAAATGTAAAATTAAAAATTTTTTTTCCATCCTCAACAATGCTAAGAAAGGTGCAAGCATGACAAATATATATATATAAATAAATACAGATGGGACCTGTTAAGTTGAAGCTTGAGCTACAAACCGTGAAAAGTCTAGTAAATTGAAATCAGTAGATTATGATTGGCCTGAAACTGTCGTTTCATAAAGCCCAGAATTCTATACAGAGATTGAATGTGCATAATAATACAAAAGTGTCACAAATGAATGAGAAACAAGACTGTTCGTTTAAAGAGGCAATGTAAAACGCTGCTGTACTTTCTGCTTTTTAAAGGGTGCTTTGGATAAGCAAATGCTTTAATTAGTTTACAACCCAATCCAGACTAAAGTGCCCTGTGCCGATGAGGGGGAATTATGGCTGCTAGAGGTCTCCTCAAGCTCAAGGTAAAGGGACAGGGTAAGCCTCAGCAGCCACAATGGATGAACTCTCTTCCCCAAACTGGAGGTGGGTAGTGATTGCCTTTTTGTAGTGTGCACAGGAAGGTGCACAGAAGGGGCCGTGGACTCCCTGTACACTCTGCAAGGCCGGCGCTGGCCCCGTAAGCACAGGGAGATATCCCTTATTCAGACACCCAAAATCCAGACATTTTTGTCCAAGACTTTTTTTAAAAAAAAACCGTGCTGTTGTGGGAGCACTAGAAGATCTTGTGCTCGTTCCCATGCTCAAGCTGTAAATTCTGTTCTCTGTTCAGTAGTGTGTCTCTATGCAGACACAGCTGAAATATGTCAGAGGCCAGCAGATACCCAAATGGGGAACAGTGAAAAAAGCAAGAGGAAGCATTTCTCAGTGTATTTATGCAGTTACTTTGAAATTCAGACAAATCCAAAATCCAGACACCTTCCTGTCCCAAGCAGTCTGGATGAGGGATACTCAATCTGTATATAAAAAACCCTTTTACCTCTGGCGGTGACCCAATCGTGGAGGATCCATCACTGTCACCCTGCCGCCTAAGGGCTGGGGCGTTGTTATGCCCCAGTTTAGCAACCTCTGGGCTACAGTTTATGGGATCCTTCACTGGAAAAAAGGCACCTGAGGGGCGACAGAAAATTATGCAGGGTGGATAGAGTGGTTAGAGTGATCAGAGCCAGGGGACATTAAATTTGTCTAATGCAGAATGACTAAAACTGAGTGTTGGGAGAAATAGAACAGACAACAGAAAATATTTATTTACCCGGCATGTGATTAACCTGTGGAACGCCTTGCCACAGGACATGGTGATGGTGCCTGGCCTAGATTCCATTTTAAAAAGGGATTGGACAATTTTGTGGAGGAAAATGTCATTGTACTGTACGTTACAAGCCATGATGGGTATACTGACTGGTTCTAGAAGTGGGCTCTATCTGAACACCAGATGAAACGGAGTGGCAACAGGATGCAGGTATTTTGTGTCTTGTGTGGTCGCTGAGGCAAGTGGAGGGCCACTGAGAGATACAGTAAGCTGGATGAGATGGGCCTTTGGTCTGATCCAGCTGGGCTTTTCTTATGTTCTTAAATGGACTTGTATTTTCTTGACCTTTGTTTTTCCAAAAAATGTATAAACAAACGCCATCGCAGAATAAATTTATCGTCCGATTGTTTACCTTCTCTGACCCTGACTAAGATGGTTAATTTTACCCGTGAAGCTGCATCTCATAACTCATGTTGCCGCTCTGTTAATTGAAGGAGGGATTGGTCTTTTCCCAGCAACTACTAATTATCAGCCATGAGGTCATTAATAGTTTAACTTAAAGGTCATAATCATCCAGCATGACTAGAGTTTTCATCTTTTCAAAAAGCATTATTTTTGGGTTGTGGAAAAGAATATCATGTCATTTCTTCAATATTCTGAACTATCTGCATCAAAAAAGGACATCTGAACATCTGTATCCTACAGCACAATCAAAAAATGTGTAAAAGGTTTACTCAAAGATAATCATGGATATAATTACTATTAGTACAGAGAGTGTTGTTCCTGTGTTTTAGAGTGCAATCCTAACCTGGAGTTAGGCCGGCACAGTTAGGCCAGCAAAATTTGGCTGGCACAAGGGACACTGTAAGGTTTGGACCACTTTTGGAGTCAGAGGGGCCAGCACACAGACGTGCGCCATCCTCTCTGACTCTGAGGGTGGTCCAAATGTGCTTTACGGTGACCCTTGTGTAAGCCAAACTTTGCTGGCCTAACTGTGCAGCCTAACTCCAGGTTAGCATTGTGCCCACAATGTCAGGAAGAAACTACTAATGGTCAGGAAAGATTATTTCCACTCATGGAGAAGACCATTGGCCTTCATCTCACTTAGAAAGCTGTGAAATAATGATCCACTGGACCAGATGTGCCTGCTCCTATGGGCTCAGAGAGCAGTGGCAGACCTGAGCAGTGGTCAAGGGGTGCAAATGCCCCAAGTGCTGGGCTGGGGGAGGGCGGTGACAACAGCCCCCCCCCCCCCCCCCTGGGTTGTAGTGCAAAGTTGAAGCCGCTTTCCGGGGCCATGAAGCTGCTTGTCAAAGCAGCCAGTCATGCTTCAAAGGGCCGCCTGCCGCTTCTCAGAGGGATAGATGGCCCTTCATGAAGCCATGGGGGGCAGCACCTGCAGGGGGCACATCCCTGGTGGTGTGCCCCTGGGTGCTGACCCCCCAGGAGTCGCCCCTGTCATGGAGTGTTGGATCAATGAAAGGGGCATGGGCAGCCCAACCCTATGGCTGCTGCTGTATCCTGTGGGGCAAGGGCAGCTGCCAGAGTCTCCTCAGGATAAGGGAGCACTGGTTCCTTTACTTTGGGTAGAACGCCACTGGTCCTAATGGGTCTCCTCAGATCTGCATATTTAGTTGGTGCAGAACCAAGGAGGCCCATGTCAGGCTCCACGGCTCTGGAGAGATTCCCCAAATCCCTGTTCTCCCTCCCTGGCCCAATCCTGCCCTCAGTCCGCTTCCCTCCACCCTGTTCCACCTCTCCCTGCCTTCCCCCACCCTTCCCTGCCCCAAGAAGTCTCCCTGCCACTTGGTGGGGATACTCACTGTGTGCCACTCCTCCTGAGCGTCTTCCTGGTGCTGAGGCTCAGTGCTGACTGGCGCTAGGCTCTCTGCCAGTGTTGGGTGTCTCTCGCCAGTGGTAAAGTGCTTTATGGCACTTTTACAGCACCCATCACCAATGGTGGTGCCGATAGGACCAGGCTCTCTGTGGGAAGACAGTGAGGGAAAAAGTCAGTTGGTGATCGTGAAGCTGAGAAGAAGGTGAGAGAAGACAGCTGTGGAGAGATCTGAAGGAGGTAAGGAGAGAAAGAGAGATAAAAGCATATCTACAAGATGTAAAAATGAAGGATGCCTGAATAAAACACAAATAGCAGCACAAGCATCTAATGCCGTGTTAGTCAAACTGTGGGTCAGAACCCACTTGGTGGGTTGTGATCTGATGTCAGGTGGGCCACAGAAAGTTGGAAGCAGCCATCTTGGAAGCTGCAGATCTTACTTTTGCTATAGTCCTGTTGTATTAACAATTTGAATTTTCAAGTGAGGATTTTTAAAAATTGTTTTCAGTTCAGTGCTTTTACATATTTTGTCCTAACCTTTCTTTCTGTAAGGAATGTTTCATGGTTGTGCAATTGCTGCAGTCCAAGATTGCCAGTTTGCATTCCAGGAGTGTCATTTGATTATGTCACAATGATGGCACTTCCGGCAATGACTTCACTGACATCACTTTCGGCGGGTCCAAACATGAGTGCCATTCGAAAAAGTGAGTGCCAGTCTAAAAAGTTTGAGAACCACTGATCTAATGTATAGGAGATGAGTAAGCAGGATTTGGCCTCTGTGGGCAGAATGAGAAGGAGATGAATAGGCAGAATGTGTCCTTGTGCCAGCCCAGCCAACTTCTGAGGAAGCGCAAACATGTCTTACGACTTACGCCCAAAGTGACTTTAGGATTGTGCTCTTTGTTAGGGTTACCAGGTACAAATGGGACAGAGTGCCTATCTTTTAACAATTGTATAGAAGAGGGAATTTTGGCAGGTGCAGTTATTGAAACCCTTCCATGCTGAGCTGCACCTGCCCAAATTCCCTCTTCTATACAATGGTTAAAGGTATAGGCACTCTGTCCCTATTTGTATCTGGTAACCCTACTCTTAGTCAATCACCAAATTGATTCTTCAATCATTCTTTGGCACACAGCACCATCGACTCTGCTTAAGACACAGAATGGATCTGAATTATGGCATCAGTGGCTTTTACTTAACTGTCACCAGCAAAAAATAATTTCCATTTTTTGTGTGTGTATGGGCAGACAAGTGATGGGAAGATCTATTTTATATAAGAAGCTTGAAGATGAAGCACCGTCTAGGAACCAAAATGCTGAATCAAGAAAGGAGCAGATCAGCCACCTAAGAATATAACAAAAATGAGCTCATTGTTATGCTGAAACCATGATTGATAGGTTTCTATAGAGCAAGGAGAATGAGAAAATATGCACAGAAATGCCTGTGAAACTCTCACAGATATTTAGAGTAATAAAAATGTGTCAATCTGAAACTGAACCACAGAATAAAATATAAAGCACACATCCCCCCCCCCACACACACATCAATGTGTGGTGCAGATGTGGCAGGACTGCCCCACTGGAGTCCTTTGAAAAGTGCTGATACTGCTGCTACAGTGGCTGTGATCCCGCAAACACAACCCATGAACTCCAGCTGCTCAGAGCGCAGGGGTTGTAAACCTTTGTGTGATCACAGCAGTAGCAACACTTTTCAAAGATCTCCAGTAGGGTGGTTCTGTCTCACCTGCCTCACCTGTACCACATGTCACTCACACACACATGCATATAGCTCTTTAAAGCCTTTGCGAATAAAAAATAGGCTTGGGTATCTAAGTTGTCATCTGTGTGCAGAAAGCAAATTGGCAATTGTGGAATGAAATACCAGTTGGAGGCAGTAAATCAAGGGACACTGTTACATACTTGGAAGCTGCCAAACCATTTTTATGAAAAATGGAAAAGTCCACTTGGACTAGCGTATCAGGTGGAACTGACTGATTAAAATACCAATGAGGAGGTAAAAAGAAAATGTTGTACATGTCATCCATCATGTTGACAATCCTGACAACCCCCAAATGTTAGCCAATTAAACACATACAACCCTAAACAATTCTTGCTGATTGAGGTTTACAATACATCCTGAATAAAATGAATGAATACAGTCTTAAAAACAAAACTCTAATTTTGATCATGTAGTCTGCCAGGATGCATGCTTTGGAATAAAAGCTGGTTTCACAAATAAAAATAAAAATACAGGAAATGAACCATTGTCCCATTGGGGTCAGTGGGAGAATTCTCACTATTCCCATTTAATTCCCACTAATTCCCATCTATTTTGTCCCATTGGGGTCAGTGGGAGAATGCAGGCCAGATTTAGAGGGCAGGCCTTTGGCAAGAGCCGAAGATGAAGCACCGTCTAGGAACCAAAATGCTGAATCAAGAATTGAACTCACTGATTGAACTCACCTCTTCACTGGCTGCTGTGGGAATTGCTGCAACCTCAACATTTAATTAGAAAATTCTGCAGTGACTCTTGAATTTCAATTCCCATGGCAGGCAATGGAGATTTTCCCAGGAGTTCACTATGGTCCGTTGAAGAATTCTTATTTGCAGCTGGACAAGGAAGAGGATGTGTCTGGCCTGGAATTTCTTGCTCCTCAGAGGACAATAGTCCAAATGGTAATAGGAGTTTTCCACTGGAGTGTCCGATTGGTCATGTTGGGGGTGGGGGATGAGGCAGAGTCTAGCCAAATGCTTCCTCCTTTCTCCCCAAGGTCAATGCTGCCAAGATGTTCCCAGCAGCAGGATCTCGGTCATTGGGAGAGAAGGTTGCAGATGGTCTCTGCCAAGAAAAGGTTGGAGGGGGAGGAACTGCCTGCTGTTGCCAAGCCCGCTTACCTGCTTGTCTGCCCAGTAAATAGGCAAGGACAGAGAAGGGACAAGTGGAATGAGCCAAGGGTGGTACACATGTATGCTTCATGTGTTCTCAGAAGACCCTAAATTTGCTCATGCAAATTTACCTGTACCTGGTGGACCTTGGTACAATGTGACTTTAAAGATGTTTAACTTTTCATATGAGCTTGTGTAGGCCTGTTACAGGTTAAGATTTCTAGGGTTGCTTGGACAGAATAAAAATAGGATGTTTTGTCCTTTATAATGGATGAATAATGTTGATGATGTCATCTGGAGGCTTTGTACAAGGGGAGGGAACCCAGGGCAGCAATTTCAGAGACAAGGACTAACATGAAAGCAACCTTATAGCTGCAGAAATATCTCTATTGCCCTCCTCTGCTCCTGCATACTCAGAATACTCCGCTGTGTTCTGTAGAATGTACTCCTTGATAAATGTGTTTAGAATCGCAAACTGAATCTCTTTTTAAAAAATGTTTATAGATTTAAGTGGTGTAACCTCTGAGTCATTTCCACACATACATATTTGGCTACTACAAAAACTGAGTGTAAGGGACTTAGAGTAGATGGTATGGTTGTTGTTGTTGTTGTTGTTGTTGTTCAGTCGCTAAGTCGTGTCCGACTCTTCGCGACCCCATGGACCACAGCACACCAGGCCTCCCTGGCCTCCACTAGCTTCCGGAGTTCGCCCAATTTCACGTTCAGATGGTTTGGTACAAAATGGTTAATATATCACGTGAATGCTGATAACCCAGAAATCCCTTATTTTCATTGACAAGTGTAAAAATAATGACCCTCCCAATTATGGTTGCATGCGCCTCAGGGGGGGAGTTAGGCAGGCGCAGTTAGGCCAGCAAAGTTTGGCTGGCACAAGGGCCACCATAAAGCATGCTTAGACCACTCTTGGAGTCAGAGAGGGTGGGGTATGTCTGTGTGCTCATCTCTCAGACTCTGAGAGCAGTCCAAACATACTTTACAGTGTCCCTTGTGTTGGCCAAACTTTGCTGGCCTATCTGTGCTGCTGCCCTTACTCCTGGTTAGGATTGCGATCTGAGACGTACAAAATTATGCATGGGATGGATAGAGTATAGAGGGAAGTTCTTTTCTTTCTCTCATAGAACCAGGGGACATTCACTAAAATTGAGTGTTGGGAGAGTTAGAACGAATTAAAGAAAATACGTTTTTACCCAGTGGGTAATCAAGCTGTTGAACTCCTTGCCACAGGAGGTGGTGATGGCATCTGGCCTAGGTGCCTTTAAAAGGGGTTGGACAGATTTCTGGAAGAAAGGTCCATTGTGGGCTATAGGCCATGATGGCTTGTGCAACCTCTTTACATTAGTAGTAGGCTACTTCAGAATGCCAGGTGCAGGGTAGTGACAACAGGATGCAGGCATCTTGTTGTCTCGTGTGCTCCCTGAGGCATCTGGTGGGCCACTGTGAGATACAAGAAGCTGGACTAGATGGGCCTTTGGCCTGATCCAGCAGGGCTCTTCTTATGTTGGTCAGCTCTCAGAAAGCATGGCCATGTTCAGAATTGGCTGCAGTTTTCAGTGCAGGATTCTGATTCACAGGAACTGTGACAGTCAACCTGGATTCAACATTTCCCCCCTAATTTCAACAGCAAATCCAATCAAGCAAATTCAAATGATTAGCTTTTGAGCTGTCAGTTCCCCCAATTTTCTCTAGTTCAAGATATATTTGGTGACAAGCAGCCTTGTCCCAAACCAATTAGGAAGCCAGGACTTCTTCAACTTTTAGATCACATGCAACACCGAAGCATCAAGTTCAAACAAGCATGATATTCCCAGACTGAATGATCCTACAGTGCCTATTCCTTATCTGGACATGTTAAATGCACTGCAGTTGAGAAACTGCTACGTTCTAATTGGGTGACAGGAAGAAACTGCCAAGGTCTAATTGGGGAGAGGAGATAACTGTCAGTAATGACATTTCTGGGTGATTACAAAGCTCAGGGACTTAATCCTAGGTGTAGCTGTGACAGAGTGTGAGTCATGTAATCATATTAACCAGTCAAGAGTCTCCCTCTCTCTTATTATTTAATTTTCCACTCAAACTCTCCATGGTAATAAATTCCAAGAACAGTGTCAATACTGTACAAGATGATATAAGGCCGTGTCAATAAATAGCTGGCTACCTAATAGAGCTGTCAGTTACAAAAACAGTCAAGAATAGACTCTGCCTGCATTGTTCGAAGTAGCACTGCACTTTCATTATTGCATGCTTTCAGTTCCTTTCGCCCCGATTTCTCTGCAAATATAACCAAAATGGCATGCATACACCTCAGCAATCATGTTACGATATTAATATGTGTATTTAAAATATTCATCTCTTGCCTTCCCTCTCTGAGGTGATCTCAGGTGTTCCTGTCCTATGACCCACTGCCAACCCACTTGGTCACCTCCCCGCTACCACCAGTCTCTAGTTTGGCAAAGATCCTGCCTTCCGCAGAGCTTTGAGGGACTTCCCTTTCTCTTTCTCGAACTCAGTGTCCGGTTGGCATTTCAGTCCTCTGTCAGGATGAAGGGTAGTAGGTTAATTGAGACAACCCAGCTTTTCCAACAGAACAAAGTTTAGTGTAGTTGATATTCACCTTCATCTAATGTAGGTTCAGCTTAGCAACTAACATCCTAATTCTGTTCCCCATTATCTTCCACCATGCAGCCAGGCTGATGGAGCATCACTGCAGTCTATAGTGGGTAGGAGGGAATAAGACAGCAAGAAGTAATTTTTAAAGTTTCAGTAGGCCACCTAATTGCCTACAGGGCTCCTTGGACCCACTCCAGTTATTTTGCTGGTGTAAGTCTGAGGAGAGGCAGGGACAGTGTGGGTTGGAAACCCAGGGATAGGATCTGGTGTGCATCTTTGCTGCTGAGACCCACCCCCTCCAGCCTGCCCTGCTCTGAATCTCCCCTGAATTGCCCACAAACCACTCCCCCTGCCACCTTACCTAGGCTGGCAGAGCAACTGGGTAGTTCTGGCATGTGTGAGGAGCTGCTGGCTGTTTCTGCCAGCAGCTCTGTTGCACACAATGGTGTTGATGTTTGCTTTGATGTTTGCTGCATCACAGGGCCATGCAGTGGATCAACAGTGCAACAGTGGGTCATACTGAAATACAAGAATTTGGGCTTAGCTCAACAAAGGACCAGACTGTCAAAGCAACAAAAACTCCACTGCCACTTCTGTAAAGAGCTACATAAGCCAAGGTCACCAGTTTGCTACTTCTGCCCTATCACCAATAAAAGCACTCTATAGGATAATTTCTGTTGTCAATTATGTCTGTACCTTAGCTTCCTGCCTGCCTGCCTGCCTGCCTGCCTTCCTTTGCGTCATCTGTATGACCCTATTATATTGGTGGGCTTGCAAAAGCCAAAACCACTACAGCCTCTGTTCATGAGAGGTGAGTAATTCCACAGTTATACTTTGGAGCAGAAATACAATTTCAACTCATTCAGCTTCTAATTCCCATTCATTATATGATCATGTTACCATGTCCAGCATTCATTACTATTATTTCCAGAGAAGATAAATCATGAGCTTTCCCTCCTGGTGCTTGAGTGGTCACTCAACACAGAATTACAGTTGAAAAATGGTATACAGTATAAGTATTTTTGATGATGATGATGATTTAACTTCTGTACCCTAAAACCAGAAGGAACAGCTAGCGCTTGTCCAACACAAGGGAATACCTACAGAGAAGTACATGCTGTGTTTCAGATTGTTGGAACACTCTGGTACATTACAGTACAATGCTGGCTTGCAGGCCACTAGGGGGAAGCATATTGCCCAGGAAGCAGATTACTTTCTCCTGAATGATTTGTGAGAGTGTGTCCCTTCCTGGCTTCCTTCCTCCTCCACTTCCTGTCTTTCTCCACCTGATCTTCCAAGCATCCTGAACTATCTTCATTAGCTGTGACCAGGTGCATGGTGTCCACCATACCGTGTCTTGCACAGGAATGCAAAGAGAATAGCTTTAGGATTTCTTGTTCCAAGTTTAAGACCTGCATTACCAACAGACATGTACAGGTTTGTGAACTGTAAGTAAAGTACTTTTCTTTGAAACCCTTTTTTACTGCCTCTGATCCTGTCTTATTGTTAGCAGCAAATTAGCAGGGGTCGGTAGGAAACAAGTGAGAAAAGGTCTGCTATGAGACTGTTTGATTTAGACCCCTTTTCCAATACAGATGATTTTAATGCGCTCTACGTGGGGCTGCCTTTGAAGACGGTCCGGAAATTACAACTAGTACAGAACGCGGCGGCTCGGGTGGTTGCTGGGGCGCATCGGTTTGACTCTGTCGAGCCGTTGCTTCGGCGGCTACACTGGCTGCCGGTTCTGTTCCGGGCCCAATTCAAGGTGCTAGTTTTGACTTTTAAAGCCCTGTACGGCTCAGGTCCGGGGTATCTGAGGGACCGCCTTCTTCCATATAATCCTACCCGTACTCTCAGATCATCTGGGGGGGCCCTTTTGACTGTGCCGCCACCAGGAGAGGTGAGAGGGGTGGCGGCCAGGAAGAGGGCCTTCTCGGTGGTGGCCCCCCAACTTTGGAATACCCTCCCCTTCAAACTGAGAACTGCCCCCTCTTTGTTAACATTTTGGCGGGGGCTGAAGACCTTTTTATTTCAAAAAGCTTTTAACTGTTGACAGGCTATATCTCCCTATCTCTTTAACTTTATTAATCTTATGATCCACGGGGTTTGTTGCTTGCTGTTTTTAAATTTTTAATTGTATTTTAACATTGTTTTTAATTGTTTTTTAATGTAAACTTTGTTTTTATTGCTTTTTTATTGTAATACCGCCTTGAGTGCCTTCGGGCAAAAAGGTGGGATATAAATTCAATTAATAATAATAATAATAATAATAATAATAATAATAATAATAATAATAATAA
>JAJKFI010018032.1:6668-22750 GCA_029204185.1 Lerista edwardsae | reverse complement strand
AATAATAATAATAATAATAATAATAATAATAATAATAATAATAATAAATTTCCTAGCTCTTCCTTCCTAATTAATTAATTTCCTAGCTCTTCCTTTGATTAGCTCCAACTTTGTACTGGATGTTTCTGATGCAGCTTGGATGACATTGCAAGGCATTGGCATGACAAAATGCCAACAGTATCTCTTACATTGTTTCCAGTGCCTTCAGCAGTTGCACCAACATCCAGTAGATAGTGATATAACCCCTGCTAACTGTGCAAGAGGCACTTTTTCAAGTGGTGTTCCTCTTATATTTAGCAGGGGGAGAGTAATTGTCCCTCTTCACCCCTGTGCAGTGTCTTTTCTTGTGGTGGCTGCTGCTGGTGGTCTGCATTTTTTTTAAGATTGTGAGCCCTTTTGGGACAGGGAACCCTTTAACTTTTTTATTATTATTATTAGCCTGTAAACCGCTTTGTGAACTTTATGTTAAAAAGCGGTATATAAATACGATTGATTGATAGATATAATCCTGTTGAATTACTACCTGCCATGTGGCTGTTAAAGGTGTAGGAGTCCTATCAGATAAAGATGACAATCCCAACTGGATGCGCTCTACAATGCTCTGTTGCGGGAAGTCTGTAGCTCCAGAAATTGTGACATAATGGAGTATTACAGCTCATTAATCTTGATGTTGCTATTAGGCCACAGCTGTGATATTTTGTGCGCTTCTGATTGCGTCAACCAAAACCTCTTTGATTGGGAAGTGAGTATGTTGTGCATCATCAAATCACTCTCAGCAAAAGAAGAGATGGGGCTGCACCAACGTAAGATGGCTGGAAAACAAAAGCAGTGCCAGGCAGCAGACAAAGCTGAGCAGCCTAGAAAAACTGTTTGTCTAAGAGCACAATCCTAACCTGGTGTTAGGCCAGCAAAGTTTGGCTGGCACAAGGGCCACTGTAAAGCGCATTTGGATCATTCTCGGAGTCAGGGAGGATGGCGCACATCTGTATGCTGGCCTCCCTGACTCAGAGAGTGGTCCAAACATACTTTACGGTGTCCCTTATGCCAGCCAAGCTTTGCTGGCCTAACTGTGCCAGCCTAACTCCAGGTTAGGACTGTGCTCTAACAGACCAGAGAACTGCTGCGCCAGAGTGTGCAGAGCACTGTTTTCCACCTCCTTGCTGACATTAGTTCCATGTTCCACCCGGCTGCTTCCCTCCTTGTCTGAGGGAAGATTAGATCAAAATTGGAGGTCCACAGCACCATTTACATTGCTTTCCAAAAGGTGAGCTCTATTGCAGGCCCTTGGCTAACAGCGATTGATATCTGTGAACTCAAAAGCCATATTCTCTGGTGCTTGACAAAACCATTAGCCCAACCCTTTAGTGTATGCTCCTGTCCCTTCTTGATACCCGGATGTATCAACATTATTATTCATGCTATTATAGAGATGAGGACCGTGTCTACAGATCTCTGGGTCAGAGGCTATGTAGTTGTGATGTCATCGCCCCCCCCCGACTGCTCCCCCCTCATCAGGGAGGGGGGCTGGCAAAGGGGTTGACCATGTACATGCTGGTGGGGGTGGCGCGTAGTCCAGGATGCAAGGAAACACCAGTTTATTTCTCAACTGCCCTACCAACTCCCTATAAGCACAACAGAAAGCCCGCCCCCACCGGGCCACAATGGAACAGCTAGGTTCCACACCCTGGGCAAAGGGAAACGGAAAGTCCAGCCCTCCTGGGCAAACGAGCAAATGGAAAGTCCAGCCCTCCTGGGTACGGGGGGCGTGTTGCCCTAGGGTCACCGGCCCACTCACGGCTGGTCTGGTCAGGTCTGCACCTTCCTTAGTCGGCTCCCCACCCAGGGAGTGAGTGCCAGCACCCGCTAGCTGGTCATCCGTCTCTCAGCGGGGTGCACGGTGGCAGGGCCCCCCACGGGAGCTCATATCTCCCCGGAGTGTCTCCTCTCGGGTCCAAAGTTCTGCCCGCGTCCACCAGCAGACGATGAGGGAACTCAGCTGCCCTTTCCCAAACAGCCCTCCTGCACTGGGCGGCCGGCTTCCCTTTAAACCCTCCCCGGGGATAGAAATTGCTGACACCTGCTGTCGCTGGCTTCGCGGGGCCGGTTCCTGCCCGTACTCGTGACCCCACTCCTGCTCGCCCGTGACAGTAGGGCACAACACTCTCACCTGCAGGGCTGCTCATCTGAAAGAGGGATGTGGGCTTCTCAGAAGCTGTGGTGACTGGAGCTCAGAACATGATGAGCTCTCTGAACTATTCTCTCACTCTGCCCAGTTTTCCGTGGGCCAAGTGATAGAGGTGGTACCTGATCCACTATTTGTGTGGATTGATAGCTTTGTGGACCAGTAGAACAGCACTATTTCTGTTACATTGTGAGCACAATCCTAAACTGGAGTTAGGCTAGCATAAACTAAACCAGCAAAGGTTGGCCAGCACGTGGACCACCATGAAGCATGTTTGGACTACTCTCGGAGTCAGGAAGGATTGCTCATGGCTGTGTGCTGGCCTCTCTGACTCCGAGAGTGGTCCAAACATACTTTATGGTGGCCCTTGTGCTGGCCAAACTTTGCTGGATTATTTTATGTCGGCCTAACTCAGTTTAGGATTGTGCCCTGTGTCTTTCCCTTGTGGCTATCTTACTGTAATCTCATGTGATCCTGTTTCTTCCCTTTTCATTTCCTAGGGTCCTTTCCTCACCCACACATTTGTTGGGTGTATGTGTGTTGTTTTTAATTTGGGATCCTTGGAGAGGCTTTAGAATTTTTTTCTTGAGACAGGGAGGCTGTAAAGTACAACATAAGACATAAGACATAAGACATAAGACATAAGAAATTTATTTGTCATTACACTCACAACTGGGTGCAACGAAATGAGGTGCTCTTCCCCAAGGTAAAACTGGACAACACCAAAACTAAAATATGCACAATCAACCATACAACAATCACTTATACAAATATAAATACCCCATTGCTCCCAGCAATTTAAATTCCACAAAAACTTATGACCCCGCATTTAAACTCAATACTGCACTTGGGTAAAAACTGTTTCTGAATCTGCTCGTCCTTGCTTTCAATACCCTAAATCTCCTTCTCGATGGTAATAGTTCAAAGAGCTGATGTCCCGGATGAGAGGAGTCTTTCAATATATTAGATATCTTCCTCTTGCATCTATTTTTATACAGTTCTTCCAAAGAGGGGAGTAAACAGCCAATGATGTTTTGGGCCGTCTTGATCACCCTTTGAATTGCCTTTTTCTCTGCCACTGTGCAGCTCGTGTACCATACACAGAGACAGTAGGATAATATGCTCTCAATTGAACTCCGATAGAAGGTGATTAGCAAACTCTCAGCCAATTGTTGCTTTCTAAGAATCCTTAGAAAATACAACCGTTGTTGTGCCTTCCTAATTAAAGCAGTGGTGTTCGCACTCCAAGTCAGGTCATTAGTTATGATGGTCCCAAGAAACTTACATTCAACCACCTGTTCCACACAAACTCCATCTATATACAGTGGCTGAATGTCTGCTCTTTTTTTCCTATAGTCCACTATAAACTCCTTGGTTTTTCGGATATTAAATAGAAGATTATTTTCTTTGCACCAGCGGGATAGCTGTAATACCTCATCCCGATACGCAGACTCATCATCCCCGGAAATAAGTCCTACTAATGTAGTATCGTCCGCAAATTTGATAATCCTATTATTGGGATGGTTATTGGTGCAATCCGATGAATAAATGGAGAACAGTAGTGGACTAAGGACACAACCTTGTGGAGTGCCAGTGCTGAGTATCTTGTCAGTAGAGATGTAATCATTCAGTTTAACTCTTTGTGGACGATTTGTTAAAAAATCCCATATCCATAAACAGATAGAATCTGGAAAATCTAGATCTTTAAGTTTGGCTATTAATCTGTGTGGTATGATGGTATTAAAAGCAGAACTAAAGTCCGCAAACAGCATTCTTACATAATTCCCTTGTGTTTCCAAATGGGATAAAGCCATATAAAGCACAGTATTAATCGCATCCTCAGTTGATCTATTTTCTTTGTAAGCAAACTGAAGCCCATCAAAGGAATCAGGAAGGCAGGAGATAATGTATTTCCGAACTAGCTGCTCAAAGCACTTCATTAAGATTGAAGTTAGTGCCACCGGCCTATAATCATTTGGACTATTTGTAGGCAACTTTTTAGGCAGTGGGATTTATTTGGGATTTATTGCTCCCAAGAGGCAACTGTATTATTTATTGACATAAACTCCCAACTGAGTGGGGGCGGGGGGAACAGAATATCAAGTTCCACTGGAAAAGAAAATCAATTAAATGAAATGACTTTATAGGAATGAAATGGAACAAAGAAAGAAATGTGAAGTCTGCCAGAGCCAAGTGCTTATAAACAGGGTCAATTTGTACACAAGGGAAGAAAAACTTCAATTAGTTAATCAAATTATATTCAATCTAGGAACAAATTAACTGAATGACATGGAAGGGGCAGGGAATAAAGAGTGATGTTAATCATCTGGACTTATGGGAACAAATGTGAAACTGATTAGAGCAGAACCAGTAGGATGGAATTAGAGAAATGGAAGAAAACTGTCATCTTCTTGCAGTATGTATATTTTTGCAATGTTTTTATATGCATGGGCACATAGTGCATAATGTTTCTGTAGTCCCACATCATCGTCACAGCTCCAGATCCCATGCTGAAATGTGACCTTGATCAAACACACGTGCAAGACAAATATGCACAAGCAACAATGATCCAATATTTCTACCTTCTTCTATGCAATTGATCTTTTGGTGAAGATCAACTGCCCTGATACGCAGAATGTACAATTGTGTAGTCCTTTATCCAATTGATTTCATTTGACACCTGAACATTCTGAAGGAAAAAAAACCACAGTTCTGAATGTGTGCTTCTTGGCAGGGGTGGGGTGGGGAAACCAGATTTGGAGCACCATTACAGATCAATGTATGCCGCTGCTCAGTCTCTGGGCTGGCCCCGTAGTTTCCCTCATGTGTCATCCATACTCATTCTTTTAACACATTTGCTTCTGAATCTATTATGAGGATATGAGAATATGTGGTAATAGCTGCATTTCTAAAATGTAGCAAGTCCAACTGAATACAATGATCTGGGCTGAATATAATACAGTTGTGATATTATTGCTTCCTGTGTTCTGCATACAATGCTTCTCATATTGCAGCCTCAAGTGCCGTATCACCTGCCGCTACTTTTTAATGGAATATACATAAATCTGAAATGCCCGTGTCTTAAGGCAGGATCTTCCACCTTCTAAAATATTGCTGGATGAATTGACGGCGATTCAGAGCATTGTATTCAATTGGCTCGAGGAACAGATGGCTTGAGAGATGCCTTATTAGCAGTATCCTGCTCAATGCTTTATGCTAGAAAGGAACATGTGAAGCATAACGGCCAGCCACAGAGTATATTAGCTAAAGTTATATTTCCCCTTTATAGCTTGTGCAAGCTTCTGGGTGCTTCCTCGTGTTATTTGCTGGGCAAACATAACTATCACAAAATTTTAATCTGTCATTAATTGAAAGACTCAATTTATGATTCCATTATAATCGCCTTGGACCTGCAAATAAATTGTTGTTCAGTCGCTAAATTGTGTCTGACTCTTCGCGACTCCATGGACCACAGCACGCCAGGCCTCCCTGTCCTCCACTAGCTTCCGGAGTTTGCCCAATTTCATGTTCATTGCTTCGGTGACACTCTCTAACCATCTCATCCTCTGCTGGCTTTGGGGGAGGGACTTGTGCCGGCTTTGGGGGAGGGGGTTCAGATTGTGCTGTACAGATTAGGTTCCAGGGGAATTCAGTTAAGTTGAAATGTACTTAACCAGCAAATGTGTTAAAAGAATCTGATTCTTGCTGGCCCAGCACTATCATCCCAGCACAAAAGCACCACTGAACAGGGTGACCAGATCCAAACTGGGACAGAGGGCCTATACCAGTGGTGTTATGCTACTGGAACGCTGGGCGGGATATCTGGGTGATCGACAGCCCGCCTGTTGTGTTCCGGAGCGTTACGCCGTTTGTGTAACCAATTACGCCGCTTGCGTACGTTACGCAAATGGCGTAACGCTGCGGAATGCGACGGGCGGGCTGTCGATCACCCGGATGTCCCGCCCAGCGTTCCGGCAGCATAACACCGCAGGCCTATACCTTTAACTACTGTAGGAAAGAGGGAATTTGGGCAGGTGCAGCTAGTCATGGAAGGATTTCAAGAGCTGTACCTCTCCAAGTTCCCTTTTCTAGGTACAGTATATAGGCACTCTGTCCCTGTTTGTAAATGGTAACCCTACTACTGAAGGATATACTGTGCCTTCATGAAAGTGCCAACACAGCCACCTCTAACTTGGACACCCACAACTCGGGGGATCTGTATAAATCCAAAGAGTTGTCTGTGGGAAAATGTACAATGGCTGGGTGTTCACCGGGCCAAAGCAATTACAACACAAGGGTGCTGTCATAACAATTTTCACAGCACAATCCTATGGGGGTGTCCTCAGCAGTAAGTCCCATTGTGTTCAATGAGGCTTACTCCCAAGAAAGCGTGCATAGGATTGCAGTCACATTAATCACAATCATAAGATATAGATGGTAAGATTTGTCTGTGTTTGCTTTTTAAAGAGAGTAGATGGCAACTGCAGGGAGCCTGGACCAAATTCCACTTTAACCGTCCCCTCCTTGCTTTCCTGCTTTGTAGTGCTAAAAGGTGGCTGTGTTTTGTTGTGGGAGGTGCTGCCATTTAGGGCCACTTCTTCTCATATAGTTTTAGGTGCAGGGAATCATTATCTCAACTCCCCCTGTCAGCCTTGGTCTTGGCCATGCTGATTCCTTGGTTCATCTTCTCCTTCTTTTCTGCCCTCAGGAATCTCCAGGTTTTCAAGATTATCCCGTGTTATTGAGTTGTTGCTTTTCCTAGCTGTGGACGCAGCCAATGGGCCACCCCCATGGCAGAGACGGAGGAGCCCCACTCCATCTGCTGACTCCCCGCTCCTTGTGCTGATCCGCCACACCCCTATGCCACGCCAGGTTCCATTTTGGGGCAAGGGATGCTGGATGGGCCGAATGACGCTCGCTTCTCTGAGTGACAAACCACTGCGTTGCCACTCACCTCCTGCTTCACCAGCGCAGCTCTACCAGGGTATTTGCCCCCCTTTCATAATGGTGGGACCATTACTGGCTTTTCCCCGTTGCTACAGCAAGCAATTGCTATTTTCAGCATTATCAAGCTGCTCTGGTTGTCTCCAAGCAGCTTCCATTGTTTTGTTGCTTCCGAGCGCCAACCACGTTTGCTCATTAGCTGGATGTTTACATGCCTTTAAGTTGGGGACCTTCGGTATTGATAGTCAGCAAAGTGTAGTGGAAAGAATACAGTGTGTGGACCAGAGAGGCCTGAATTCAGATATCGGTTGAACCATGAAGCTCATGGAAAGCCCAATCCTGTGGGCTTGTAGCACCAGCTCCAGGTGTTGTAAACTGGGCCATGAAGCACGTTTACAGCACCCTGTGAGGTGGGAGCACCCGTGTCAGTTGGCACTGGTCCTAAGGTCTGCAGCAAGGACCACTTGGTGCTCCTGCAGCGCTGTAAGCAGTATGGGGGTGAGGGTGCGGAGTGGACAGAACTGGGCAGAGGGACAGTAGGATTGGGCCTACAAGGGGAGCAGGGATGGTTGCAGGCTTTGCCACTGAATTCTACCCCCCTGCATGAGCCAGGTGGCCCGACATGGGTCTCCTTGGCTCTGTGCCATTGCAGACATGGGCATAGAGCTGAGCAGACCAATAGGTGCCACAGCAGCATTACTCAGAGTAAGGGAGGAAATGTTCCCTTAACCCAAGGAGATGCTGGCAGTGGCCTTGCTGGCCTCAGAATGCAGCGGTTGCCATTTTGCCACTGCTGCTCCCCCGGGAGCCATCGGGTTTAGGATTGGGCTGCCCATGATCTTACCCAGTCCTCATTTCTTCTCTTAGCTTACCTATTGGGGCTATTATGAAGGTGAAATAGATTGAATAGAAGAACCCCCATATCTGATGCTGTGAGCTCCTTGAAAGCGTTAGCCAGCCCTGAATGAAGAGCACAGACTGTATATGTGAATAAGAGCTCAATCCTATACACGTCTACTCCGAGGTAAACCCCATTACAGTCAATAAGGTTTACTGCCAGGTATGTATGGATAGGATTGCAGCCTAAATGACTCTATAAATGAATGAAAATCAACAAACACTGCTAAAAATGGCAGCTATATTTGTCATGTATATGCTGGCTAAAAGATGGCTTTCTAGTCTTAATACTTACATTTTTAAATTTTTAATACATGGTGGTTCTACATTATTAAGTAGGTGACTTACTGAATGCTAACAGGTTACTGAGTAGGTTTCTCAAGTGCCAATTTTATTTTTGTTGCATCAGCTTCAAGATATATGAGTACAACAACATTTACAAGTTCTGTTCTTCAGTTTTTTAATTCCGTTCCTTCCGCTAAAGCCCAGTTCTGTCTATCTTTGGGAAGTGTTTTGTCTGCATCAAGATTTAGCAGCTAAGAATGAGCAGGAGTTAATGTCTTTTACATTTTAATTGTATTGATTATGGCAATAATGGCACTTAACTGTTTCTAGAAAGAGAAAAGAAGAGATAGAAGGCACTCGGTGTTTTAAAAGTTATCAAACTTAAACGTCATTACCTTTGCTGAGATTTCACAGATAGATTAAACATGTGGCAAAAGAAAGCAAAGGCAGGCCAAGTGGAGTATGCAGTTATTCTCCCAGACGTTTTACGGTCCAGTCCTATCCAGCACTGACGTTTTCCAGCACTGGAAAGCACTGATGCAGCTGCAGTGCAGCCCCAATGTAAGGGAACAAATGTTACCCTACCTTGAGATCTCTAAGACTGCCTCCCAACTGCAGGATACAGCACATGCCCCATTGGCACAGCTGAATTAGTGCTGGAAAGTTGGATAGGACTGGGCCCTAAATATTCCCAATAACCTCAGGGCATCTCAAGAAAATGTACACACACTTTATGGCAGGGGTCAGCAACCTACTGCCTCCAGTATCTGGATCTGGCCCACCAGCCAAAGTGATCTGGCCTGCACAGAGTCAATTTGGGAGGTGAAGTCTCTCACCCAGTTGCTCTGTGCCAGTTGGGGAATGGCGGATCACACATTTGGTAGAATTTCAGCTTTCTGATTCTGAGGTTTCTAAAATGTGATTCATATGTATCCCTGGCCTTTTGTATTTTGAAAGTATTGGTTATTATAGTTGAGAAAACAACATTCGCCTCTGAATGAGAGTGTATCCATTTTCCAGTTAAAGGATCCTCTGTGATTTAACGTTCCCAGTCCATCTAATATGGCGAGAACCAAGTGCTAGTTCAGGCTTGCAAAACAAATCAACAGCCATTTCCTTTTCAATAGACAGTTCTTTCAGCTGAAACCAAGTATAGATTTTCAACGGAAACTAAGTACGAATAAGTTTCCCTAACATTTATGTTATTTTAAGTCTGCAAAACAGGCAGTGTAAGATTTCAACTTTGACCGGATACCCTGCAGACAATTGCAATGTAAGTAAATATAACGTCTGCTTGCAGATTAGCTTGGAACATGCCATGAATGAAAAACGGCCCTTTTAGACTTTTGGAGAAGCTTTTGATCAATGAAATTGATTCTGGTTTTGAGTGATTGTCCCACCCAGGGAGATACTTTGAATAAAACTGATGCAAGATGTTCCAGTGAAAATCCAGCATGTTCCTAGATGCTTAAATTTTGCATCTTATACTGATGATTTGGTGCAGTGCTGTGAATTAGCTCCTGGGACAGTCCAAGAGGATTTGCTACCCCAAATAGGGGTACCTCCTTAGCCCCCACCCCAGTTTTGGCTGCATCCTAGTTTCTGTAGTTCCACCTTTTTGTTTTTAGGGTGTTGAGACACAGGCTAGGCAGAGTATGCTGGGAGTGGAGTCCTGTGTGGAGGACAAGTGGAAGGAGGGAAGGGCATAGTAAAGGAAATGGGAGGGTGGGTGGGGCATCCCAGCTCTGCCTACTTCTGCAGCTGGACATGGAAGAAGGAGTAGGGAGGAAGTAGAAGGAAGGAGGAGGTGGAGTGATTCCGGTTTGATCACTCATGGAAAGGGAGCAATCAGGATTGCTGTAGTGCCCTATTGCTTTTTTGTCCAGCACCACAGCTGCAATTGCTTGCAGCAGTGGGGATGGAGGGAGAGGAAGGTTGCTGCTGTCCCAGAACAGGATCAAACCATGGGGTGAGGTGGCTGGACGGGCAGCAGGCTAGAGGAGGGCACAGGGTCTGGGGTACCCATTGTCAGCTTGCCATCTCTTCCTGCCCACTGCTTGAAGCAGCCACTTCAATCTGCTCCATGGCTGGGGGTCAGCCCTGAGGTGGTCTCACTCGATAGGGCGCAAGTTCACCTATAACCAAGACAGTGAAATGTGAGAAACATTTCCTAGGAAATGGATCAGCCTCTTGGTTCACATGCAGTTTGGTGACCACGGGGCGAATAAGCTAGCCCTAGCTATGATTTAATTTCTGCCTTTCCATAACACAAACATGACAGATTGCACAACTGTGTATCTTCAGATTCTTTTGAACGTGGCAGTACTTGTCCCACATTTGTGAATTGGTACACTCTTAGAGCACCTGAGATGAACACACTAGAAATAAGCAGCAATGACATACCTAGGAGTAAACCCCATTGAACGTAATGGGACCTACTTCTGAGTAGCCACGCATAGGCTTGCTCTGTCCATAGTGCTACACTTTCATTAATCTGCAGATTAAAGCACCATGAAGATTTCGGTCACAATCACCATTCCATCAAGAGGAGCAAAACATCAGAGCTCAGTAATAAGCACATTTATTTGTTCCCCTTCCATGAATTAAAAATAACGGATTAATCAACCAAGAGATTTAAAGCATCTTAATTATTTGGTGCAACCATAACCTTCCGTCTTTGGCTGATCAGTGAGTGCTTGTCACTCCCTGGACTAACTTCGCCTTAGCAAGCCACTCCCTTTCAGCTTCAACATTCTCCCCTGCAATGCGGAGATGATAATACAAGTAGACATCCAAAATCCAGACTATTCCAAAATCCAGACATTTTTGTCCAAGACTTAAAAAAAAAAAAACTTTCTGTAATGTGAACACTCAAAGGTCTTGTATTGTGCTCATTCCTATGTACAGGCTGTAAGTTCTATTCTCTGTTCTGTGGTGTGTGACACTGTTGAAATACATCAAAGAGGCCAGCAGACACCCAAATGGGTAACAGTGAAGAGAGGAAGAGGAAGCATTTCTTGTTATATTAATTCAAGTATTCCAAAATCCAGAGAAATCTGAAATCCGGATACCTTCCCGTCCCAAGCAATCGTCAGACAAGCACTTTGCATACTTGAAAAGGCTATTCAAATGCTAAACATTGTCTCTCCCTTCCCCTTTTTTCTTCCCAAATTAAATGTGTTTGTTTCCCTCTCCAACTTCTTTATCCTCTTTCTTTTTTGCTTCTTCCACCAGGTTTCCTTCTCTCCTTTAAATTTTTTGCCATCACTCTCCTACCAATACTCTTTCTCTCACTTCTCCACCTGGCTTCTAACTTTTAGCAGTGGCTATGGCTGTAGTTGTAGCTCCATCTCCCAGCCAGCTCCCTTCTTTCCTGGGCTCTCTGCCTTTTGGAAAGACAGGGACTAGGAGGGAAGAAGGCATTGAAGTGGCAATTTCCAAAATGGCCACCGGTGGCTTGCTGCATGCGTTGCCATATAGCCATTTACAACAGTTGAACAACAGGTTCCACGATTATAATGCTTAGTTAGTATGATTGGACCCGAAGTCTGTGAGCCGGACATGACTTACAGGGCAATCTTATACCCCGCTTAGCGTCAGCGCTGCACTCTTGCGCCGGCTGAATGCTGTCGCGAACGTGCCGTAAAGTGTGTCCGCGTCGGCACTATTGCGTTCAAGCAGCAGCGCCAACACTTGGGTGCCACTACAACCTTTGGCCACGCTGGCCATGTGCCAGTTGAGTGCCGGCGTCGCTCGTTCGGGGCAGGGCCTCTGCAAGGGCGTTCCAGAGGCATTCCGGGGGCATAACTGGGCAGCACAGTGGGTAGAGATGGTGGTTATGACACGGTTGTGACGCAGGATGGCCGTAGTGCCATATCCTAATGCCGGTTCCTGGCCATGGCGGCCCCGATTCAGGCCGCTTCCGTACAAGTTCCTCTGGGCCTGCTATTCTGCCGGCGCAGATCTGAGCAGGCCCATGGGGTGACTGGGGCTTACGCGGGTGCAAGGGGAAAACCTCCCCTTGTCCTGCACGTTGCTGCTGCTGCCTCCGAATGGGCCTGTGGATATGGCCCTGCTATGTCAGCCTTACTAGGCCGGCATAAGGTACGATTGCGCGTTTAGTGACTGAACAACAACAATGCATGGCCCTAGCCTGGTCCTGACACAGCCGACCAACTATTTTTCCAGCCTGCTTTTGCAAGGAGACCACTGTGTTCTGAGAGTGCTGTGGACATATTAGTCAGCATGCAACAGTCCAGGCCATTAAGCCACAATTACAATGCAATTCCTGACAGTTATGCAAGTACAAATGCATAAATTAGATTACTGTATTTTATTATGTGTGGCTTTACTAGCCCTCTATCCTTTGAACATGGTATTAGTTATAACATGTTGTAGTTTAAAAATGAGTGTTTTATTTTTTTGTCCCCCAAATTTTGCTTATACGACATTTTTCCAATTCAGCATGGGCATAATTTAATCCCTTCCATCCTTTCAACTATCTCAGTGAATGACTAAAATGTTTTGCAACAAGCACTGTGCCCATAAAAGTGCTCACAAAAAGTGAGTCCCAGTTTTCAAAAGCATCTCTCAGCACAATATATCACACAATATAACTGCTGGGTAGTTTGACTTTTTGGTTATCTGTGCTACACTTAGCCATGTTTCTTTGAGAGGGACGCCTCTTGGTTTTTTCCCCTGGGGTCCTTTATGCTAGCAATATTACTTGAAAACTGTATGCTGGTGGGAAGAATATTATTTTTTTCACACAGGTTACTCCTTTAAATTAGATCTGCCCATATTAACTGTTTATAACTGGCCTACATGTGCATGATCAGCAACTTTAAAAAGCTGTCTTCATAAACATTCGATTTAGCCTCACCTTTGTGAGATACCCATTGCCTCCTATTGTTACGGTGCCCACTTCGGTTCTTATTTTCAGCAACAGCCTGATTCAAGGAATGCAGTCTAGATACTCAGGTGGCAAATAGCCAATGTGACTATGGAAGCTAATTCAGCAACTACCCAACAACCCACATTGCAAGCCCCTTACCATAATGGAATGACAGCACATGGCTGCATTGTTCTTCCCAACTCTTGGTCCCATAAAAGTACATAGAATGGCAATAGACAAGTACATATTGCTGGATCTGCCTCTATAAATACTAGGCCTGAGCCAAACATTCTAAGGGCCCATTCCATTGGGCCTTACCATGGACAGTATGCTTGTACTTCCCAGGCAAATGTGCAAGGCGCCATAAAGCTCCTCCAACACCGGCGGTAAGCTGTTACTGCCAGCGCTGGGGTGGCACCATGGCGACAGTGGCCATGGGCGCCCTGAATGCGGATGTTTTGGCCAGGGCAGGAGGGCGTTCCAAGGCGGGGGAAGGGTGGAATGAAGAAGGGACCAGCAGCGAAGCTTGCCGCCAGTTCCCGACCTCTAAGTAAAGGCCACGCAGCCTTACTCGGAGGCCCTCACTTCTGCACCGGCTAAAAAGCCGGCACCGAAGTGAGTAGACCTGTTGCCCACCTTGCGCCCTTACCATGGGGAAAGGCTACCCTTTCGAACATCCCCGTTCCCCGCAGAGCCTCCTGGGGCTGCCTGGCTACCGCTGCGTTCCTGGGCAGTTGGGCAGTTCTGGATTGGGCCCTAAAACTAGTAATTTGGCTCGAAGATGCCACTTCGGCACCTGTTTACCGTTCCAGCAGCAACAGTTCTAGCAACAACCATACTCCCTGCAGGTCCAAATATAGATCTTTGGGGGATTTCACTGCTTTCACTGACTTATTGTAAAAACAATTCATGTATTCCAAACACCTCTTTTTATTCTTCAGTGATCAGTATTGATAAAAGGATTTATGGCCCAATCCTACTGAGCTGTACCTCTGCCAGAACTAGATTTTTCAGGTCACTTTGTTCCCATATGCCTTCAGTTCCCACATGCCGTTCATGACATCATGAATCCCGAGCTGGAAATGTGTGCAGCCATGCATTTCTGGGCTACCACCACAGGTGGTGGGGAGGACCCCACCCATAATGAAGGCGAAGAGGAGCCCCATCAGTAAGGGAAGGGTTGGGAGGATTGGGAAAGATTGGGGAAGGGGCCGGTGTGTGTCAGAGGCAGGAGGGTATGGCACCCAGCATGAGTAATGTGTACTGGATGCTGTCCCCTCCTGAGCCAGCCGAAATGCCCCCTTTATCACTTCAGACTTGCATGAGCTAAATGGCTGGCACAGGTCCGAGGAGTTTCATTGATGGTCAAGAGGCTTATGGAGGGCTGTGGGAAAATATTTCCCCTTACCCCTCCTATGCCTCCTGATTGCCCCCTCCCCATAGCGGGCAGCACAACCCATTTTGGTGCAGCTGGGTGATATAGTGGGGAGAAGGATAGGATTGGGCTGTTAGAGAGTGAATTTGTCAGGACCTTTTTGGGAGCCCAAATAAATACATTATCAGTTCAATCCTATGCATGTCTACTCTGAAGTAAGTCCATAGTGTTCAATGGAGCCTACTCCCAGGAAAGTGTGTAAGGGATTGCCGCCTGAATCTATTTACATATTTCTTGATGTCATCAAAAAAAGAGCATGGGGAGGCAGAGCTTTGCATTGCAACCGTGCTGACGATTCTTCAGTAAGGCGTATTCCTTTAAAAAAAAATTCTAGGTTTAATCATGCTTTCTGCCAATTTATCCAGGATGGATGTTAACTAATGGGCCTATAATTTCCTGGATCCTGCTAGACTCATCTTTGCTATTTTCCAGTCCTCCAGCAAGAAGGCTAGTTTTAATGACATGTTATTTATTTTTGTTAGATAATCCACTATTTCTCATCTGAGTTATTTAAAAACTCAGGCACAAGTACCATAGAAACCCAATGACTTGTTAATTCTTAACTCTTAATTAATTCTTAGTTAATTCTTAGTTCTGTCAGTTAGCCCTAGATCATCACTTCTAGTCACATATTGTATATTTTATTTGACTCTTCAGCTGCCTTTCTGCAGCAAGCAATTCAGGAACCTGTCCAATAACTTTCATTGTGAAGACAGATGCAAAGAATTTGTCCAGCTCCTTGGCAGTCCCTCTATGCCTCCTTTTACAACATGGTCATCTACTTGTTACCTGCTTCTGATGTATTGAATTTTTTTTTTTGTATTGTTGGTTT
Source organism: Lerista edwardsae (assembly GCA_029204185.1). Taxonomy (NCBI): domain Eukaryota; kingdom Metazoa; phylum Chordata; class Lepidosauria; order Squamata; family Scincidae; genus Lerista; species Lerista edwardsae. The sequence goes on along the minus strand of JAJKFI010018032.1, from coordinate 7,281 downwards.
TAATTTTCAAGCAATATGCTCTTCAAACTTCCCCCTTGCTTTATTGTCAATTGTTCTATGGTACAGTCATTTATTTTACAAAGAAATATTACCACTTTCACAAAAGTTAATCCTATACCTATACTATAACTCAAGAACAGTTCGGAAGCTACAGTTAGTACAGTTAGCATTGGGACTGCTGCAGTGCACCACAGGGTAAGGGGAATATAGTCCCCATACTCTGAGTTATGCTGCATGCAGCCCCAACCGCATGCTGGATATGGGGCAGGCTGGCTGGCTTCCCTGATGCGGCATGGGCTAGGAGGGGGCTGCTACTGGCATTGCAATCCAATCCACAACTTCACTATTTAAACTGCTGTTTTTCTCCATCTTTTTTTTCTGGCCAAATGCATATACTTGAATTCATACAAGTTAAGTATACTGTACGTAAAATGTGGGCCAACTACATCACAAAGCTGTTAACCTAGATACAATAATATACTTCACAATCAGTAGAATAATTTAAAACAGAATCATAGCCAGCATTGTCATGCAGCCAGAACGCTGGGCGGGAGGAATGGGTGAGCGGCAGCCCGCCCGTTGTGTTCTGGTCCGTTTTGCCGTCTTCCCCGCC